>CM076571.1:449380245-449572745 GCA_034641835.2 Pinus albicaulis | reverse complement strand
TAGGGCTCTTTCCTCAGCTCTTTTCCAGCCAAAGTTATGGAAAAGGTTTGTTGATGATACTTGTGTTGTCTGGCCTCATGGCAAAGATAAGTTAGATCAATTTTTCCTTCATCTTAATAGCCAATCTAGTTCCATAAAATTCACCATGGAATATGAGGTGGAGGGTAGTCTTCCTTTCCTTGATGTCCTTATCTCTAGAAATGATGATGGTTCTTTCTCCCATCAGGTTTTTCGAAAGAAAACCCATACTGAGCATTATCTTCATGCTAGCTCCCACCATTTCCCTGCTCAGAAATTAGGCGTCCTTAGCACCTTAGCCACGAGGGCGCTGAGAATCTCTGATGAGTCTCACCTTGAGAGGGAAAAGACCCATCTGTTGAATGTCTTTTGTAATAATGGTTATAGTTTGTCGCAGGGCCTCAAAGCTTTCCTCAAAGCAGAGAAAGGTCCTTCTGTTAAAAATAAAAAAGAACCTAGTGAATGGTATGGTAGTGTCAGCCTTCCGTTCATCCAGGGTACCACTGATAAGATTGTTAAAATCCTTAGAAAGCATAAGGTATCCTCTTATTTCAAGCCCCTTAATACAATTCGTAGTTCTCTAAAATCGGTTAAAGATCCGATTGACCCCAGGGATGGAAAAGGTGTCTACATCATTCCCTGTTCCTGTGGGACTCCTTACATTGGTGAGACGGGTCGGTCCATTAATCAAAGGATCTGTGAGCATGCGGCTGATATCAAGCATAGAAGATCTCGCTCTTCCGCCTTAGCTGAGCATGCAGAAAAGACTAACCATCATGTTTGCATAGAAGATGCTAAGGTCATTGCTAGAATCGACCATATCCATCATCGTAAGTTGAGAGAGGCTATTGAAATTGAAAAAAGGCCCGTTAATCTCAATAGAGATGACGGTTGGAATATCAGCAGATGCTGGATTCCTGCCTTATATTCTTGATTTTATTATTATTTTTATTTTTATTTATTTATTTAATTATTTTTTACTTTATTTATTTAATTAAATAATAATAATAATAATAAATAAATAAATAAATAAATAAATAAAAATAAATAAATAAATAATAATAATAATAAATAAATAAATAAAATAAATTAAAATAAATAAAAATAGAAATAATAATAATTATTATTATTTAATTAATAAAATCTTTTTATTTATTTTCATTATTTATTAATTTATATTTTTGTTTTTATTTATTTTTTTATGTTATTTTTATTTATTTATTTAATTATTATATTTATTTATTTATTCTGACTCTTTGTTTGACTATTTGATGATGGTGTGTTATAATAAGAATTAATTATATTTATTAATTAATAATAATAATTAATTATTATATAATTTAATCAAAAATTTACACCATGATTTGTTAAATTACTTACCATTATATTAATATATTAAAGGTTTTATAAATAAATAAATTAAAATAATAATATTAATAATAATAAATTAAATTAATAAAATTAAATAAATAAATAAATAATGGAATATTTACCTTTTCAAAGTCAAACTAGCCGTTATCCTAGAAGGACAATCTCTTTCTACATCTATTTATACTTAATTCTGGATCTGATCTCTCACATAGTCCTGATGATGAACCACACTGGTTGGTTCGAAACGCGTCGACCTCGTTCTTTTGCATGTGATTACTACCGAAAGATTTTCTACAAATTTATATTATGGATCACAGAAGCTTAGATTCCAAAAATTTACATTTTCTTGTCCCTTTTAATTTCGCATCATCACATTCCCAACCCAAAGGGTAAGGTTTAGCATGACGTTTAGTTTCAAAATTAATTTTTTTGACAATTGCTCGAGACATAATATTGACTTGGGATCCACTATAAAACGATGTATCAACTTTTGTATATATTGTAATGAATTTGATATGGAAAAGCTCACTTCTTCCTTTATCATTTTTACATTAAATAGGCTTACTATAATAAATATTACTTGCATTAGAAGCTTTACCTTTCACTCCCATCGTTGTGATTTTGGTTTCATCACCTCAATCAAATCATAGATCATGTTGACTTGTACGAGTAGTATTTTGTTTCCCCTTGTTATTGAACTTCTTTGGTCTCATTTTTGGATGTAATTTCCTTCAATGGTTTACATCATTACCATATTTTGAATAAATTTTACATCTAGGTTTCTCTCCTTCTTTCTTGACAGTATAATTCTTTTTCCTTTTCCTTCAAACTTCCCCTTTCCTTTGTATCCACATTAGAATGTTTCATGGTAGTCCCTTGAGGAACATGGTTGCCTCATATTTCTAAATGAGTTTCGTGAACACATCATCTTGATTAGTGGGATTAAGCATAAGTATAGTATGTCTCAAATAACTATGTAATCCACATATGTTTTTAAGGAGAGTATTTTGAAGCAAAATCAACACCCAAGATTAAAGAACTGCTTCTAAATTTTTGTTTGTAGCTTTTGAAAGTCTTACCTTTTTCTGGTCTAAAAATTTTCCAATCCATAATGCTTTTTTTCATGTAAGCTAATGGATAAAATATCCTTCGTAATGCAGTTATAAAATAATTCCAAGAAGAGACACTTAATAGTTTTCTTCAAATATTCTTGAGCTTTGGACTCCCACCAGATGAGGGTTGCACCTTCCATACGAAGAGAAGTAGGTTGGGTATTTGTGACATCAGCATCAATATTTTGAATCCTAAAATAGACTTCAATTTGATGAACCCGATTATCCAATTTTTTAACGTTTACTTCCCCATTGTGCATAGGAAATTAAAACTTGATATAAAGCTTAAGAAAAGAGGACTTAACATGTCCTTTTGGATATGGAGGAGGAGTATGTATATGGGAGGAAGGAGCAGAAGAAGGAGGTAAAGGAGGAGGTGGAAGTAGAGTATTTCTCCTATCACAACCCTTACCTTTTGGTTGATTAGAATTTTCTCCTTGCAACCTTATTTTCCTCTCATTGTACAACGCTTTCACCATCTCAGAAATATCATATAAATATTTTCTAGTATCTCTCTCATGCACAAACACCAAATCTTGTCCTTCTTCATGTACCGTGACAAGTGGAGTTTGTGGCCTCCTAGAACCTTATAATCATTCAAGAAAAGCACTTGGAAAAAGATTCAAACCTTCACAAAAACCATGGTTTGATACCAAAATGATGTGAAATTAAAATTGAATATTTCATGTAAAGTTTTCAAGCTAATTTATGTCTTATGGAAAATGGATCAATATTGCAAAAGTACACATACAAAGTTAAATTTTCCAGATTCAAACAATTAAAAATAGAAATCATGCAACATCACAACACAATGGTGTCACCTGTATATTATATGTTCAAATTTGAGATTACATCAACATACAATACTCAAATTCCAAAAATAACATTGTCATTATAACTAGAACGATAAAAAAACCCCGATGTAGGCACTTTTTGGGCACAAAAAGGCTAATAAATGGTGAATTTATTCTTCGTTCTCCATTTCTCTCCTAATTCTTCTCCAAATTTGACCTCCCTTGGATGACTTGCAAGGTTAATTTTTCATAACTGTAACTGGTGGGTTCTAGCTACAAATCTCACTGATTTGGGTGCAAATTTTCAAACAATTAATTGAAATTGTGCCCCTTTTTGGTGCCTCTCATCGGTCACACGAAAACAATATGACAATAGGGTGCATGCCATAGCCCACATGACTCTCGACCATCCTCCTAGTCACCTATTCATTAATAGGATTGCAGGGTAGGGCTCAGGGCAAGGTTCCACATGCCTTGTCGTGCCTCCACTCTCGTGTGTAGTCACAAAAACTCAACTGAACCAAGGGTTGGGTGTGGACAAGGTGCCATGCACCCTACCCTTCTATTTTATGCCACCATCATAATAAACAATATGACTTGAGATGGACCACCCGACTCAACCCTCCCCCTAAAGCTATTTTTGATAAGCCTTAAATATAACTGGGCCACTATGGTTCAACAAGAAACATTGTGGAGATTTGGTAGAGTCGTTGATTAATTGTTATGTGACCGGTGGTTCGATTCTTGTGGAGGTTTATCCGGTCCATAACCAAAATTTTGGCATGAAAAACCAAGACACATGGTGCCCTCTCATAGGGCCACGCAGCACCCTCTAGTTAGCCTACATGGTGAACTATGATTTGTCCACCACAACAAATTTTAGCCAGAATATTTGTTAGTTAAAAGATTTAGAGCACCATAACTTCCTCATACAATGTCAAATTGAGGTGATTCAAGGATGGATGGAATTAGAATGGTTTCACGAGAATTTGAACAATTTATTTTCTGAACATATTTTTTTATCCTCTAGATCATTTGATGTAATATCGATCAAATACCATGATCCAAGAATTGGATCATGACGAGTTCAAAAAAATTCTTCTTTACATAGCAAACAAATTTGAAGACTGGAATCCCATATTGCACACAACAAAACTAGTTTCAATATTAGCAAAGACAAGACATTTGAAAATCAAAAAAAAATTCTAGTTTAGTTGGCATGTCGAGGTACAATAAGTAAGTCATAAGATTTAGAGCACCATAACTTCCTCATACAATGTCAAATTGAGGTGATTCAAGGATGGATGGAATTAGAATGGTTTCACGAGAATTTGAACAATTTATTTTCTGAACATATTTTTTTATCCTCTAGATCATTTGATGTAATATCGATCAAATACCATGATCCAAGAATTGGATCATGACGAGTTCAAAAAAATTCTTCTTTACATAGCAAACAAATTTGAAGACTGGAATCCCATATTGCACACAACAAAACTAGTTTCAATATTAGCAAAGACAAGACATTTGAAAATCAAAAAAAAATTCTAGTTTAGTTGGCATGTCGAGGTACAATAAGTAAGTCATAAGGACTAACACTAGAGAAAGTTTCATCTGACCCTTCTAAGAATATGACAAAGGGGATTAGTATACACAACGTTTTCTCATGTAATAAACATAGAATCCTTGTATTTGTATTTACTAAGCCCACTTAAGAAATAAAAAATTGAAAATTAAATACAAAATTTCTCTTGGAATAAACCGATACAAAAAAATACAAAGTGGAAACTAGACTATAATTATCCATCCATTGAAACAAAATGATATACGTCAACTCTTTCTCTAAACACCCACAATTTACAAACACATGTCCATGATATGCTAAGGGACTATGATTTTTTGCAATCTGGCATCCTATGTTTACAAGAAAAATATTTGAAACAACCCATATTATTACAGAAAATTGAAACATTCAATTGCATATCAAATTATAGTAAAAAATCTCTACACATATGTGTGAAAAAAACATATATAGATTTAGGAACATATGCATTTTCAAGAGAAAAATGTAGAAGCTACAATAACAAAGATGATTCTTCATGATATGCATATTGCAGTTTTTAATGTCTATGTTGCAAGATATGAAACATTGACCAATACATTGCATACTAATGCAAAAGAGATATGCAATATAGTCTCAAATTTAACCATAGTCATTGTACTAAACGTCCATATGCTCCAAAGAAATAACGAAAAAATCTAACTAAAATGTCACATGTACAATTACAACATCCATTTTCTTTTGGACACAAATAGAAATGCACTAACATCAATCATGAACCACATATGTTCAAACATAACTTGTAGCTACAAAATATTTAGACTAAATACATGCTGGAAGCAACAATATAAGGAAGCACAAACGATTTTCATTTAGTAGCCTTATTTTGTTGAATTCAACTTTTGCTACAATTTTTTTTTTTGTCTTATCAAACACACCACTAATTGTGAAATTGACCAAGCTTATTTTTTAAAAGCACTAAAAATATGACAAAGTTTTTCACATAGAATAAAGTTGATTCTCAACAAAAAAAAATTCTAAGTTGATGGCTAGTTAAAGTGCTTTTGTTATTTTGCATTACCAATTGTCCAATCAATATTATGACATCATTCTGTGTAAATACTACTTGAGGGACACATTGGGAATGGGAGCTAGAATTGTGTCCTCTGGTAGAAAAAGTGTAAATTCTTCTAGTAAATCTGGATGGTCATGAAATAGCGTTTCCATCTGCATACAAATAAATAGAATTTAATTGGTTAAAAAATATCATAGCTTAAAAGAACAAGAAGAAATTAACATTTATGTTCCAGTTTTTGTAAAACAATAAAAAAAATACCTCTTTGTATATTTCTTTTATTGATTTGTTCTCAATTCTATACATATTTACCAGATTCAAAAATCTCCTGTATACTTGTTTATCACTTTGAAACCTTACCTGAAAACAATAAACTAAAAGTGTAAATAAAACAGTTCCTAAAAATGTTCTAATCAAAACTACTCCTATATCAGTTCACCATTTCTTCAAGAACACATCTAGTTAACATAACTTTCAAATATCAAAAAAACTAATACATCATCATCTGTATTAACTTGAATTTAATAACATAATTGCTCATCTGCATTACCTCGACCTTAGTAACATAATTGACTGCTTGGTTAAACTCAATCGATTGTTGCCCAGGCGGAACTATAATTTCATAACCTCTAGGTAGAAAGATATTAAAACCCAAAGTAAGGGAATGATTGCCTTTAAATAGAGCTCTTACTCGAGCTATAACACCAAATGTATCAAGTCTGCAGAATTGCAAACAGAATCATCCGCAATATTAAGATTTGTAGTTAATGGAGAAAAAAAAAGGGAAATATTGATTGATAATGTCAATCTTTATAAAAGATTACAGACCTTCGGGCTTTAAAAGCTTTCAGGATCTCAAGTAACTCATCATATTTCTCTTTATCATGATCTTTTACTGCCTTCAGATATGCCTGAGCATCCCCTGCTAATTCCCTCTGCGGTCTTTGAGGACACAATAGATTATCCATCAGCAACAAAAATGTCAGAAGACGCATCACGCATTTTATAATTTTGTATAAAGACGCAAACAAATGCACTTAGAAGTACCAATTAAGAAGAAACAGAATTTGCTAGAAAGACACTTAAATATTTGAAAGATATATCATATAATGACAGAAACCACTATTCATCAAACAAATAGACAAAATAGTAGGAATCTGTCCCTTCAAAACCAGGAACTCCAAAAGCTTTAAGAAGTCCATATGAACAAGAATATACCATATGGAATGGTTATTTCAGGATGTATTTAAAAATGTGAGCAAATATAACAATAAATGAGAGCAAAATGCAATATGAAGAAGCAGAATGCAATGGATGGTTAAGAAATGCATCCCCTCATAAGCACAGAAATCCCACTTCTTGCTCATGGGCACAGAAAACCCGCTTCTTGCCCTGGTCATTGCATTTCACGAGGTAATAAATCAGCATTAAGAAATGCATTCCTCATAAGCACAGAAATCCCACTTCTTGCTCATGGGCACAGAAAACCCGCTTCTAAATCAGCATTAACAACGACGATAAAAGGGATGCAAAATCCAGCAAACCCCTAAAGAAAACACAAAATCGATCCTTCCCATGAGATTCCGTTCATACTAACGCAGTGGGGGAGATAGAATAACTCACGTTTCTCCTCGTGACCCCATAAACAGCTCCTCCTGTCCTCTTTTCATATTCGAAAATAGTTACTACAGCTGTACAATAAGCTTGATCTAAAGGAAGCTCTGAACGCCAAAAGAAAAACCATAAATCACTTATAGTTTCTTTCATAATGGGAATTTACGCATCATATAATGGCGTAAAGCCGCAGCTATGCATACTGGCGAAGTCTTAGAGATTTGAATTAATGAAAGAAACTTACAGAATTTTGAGGAAAGCAAGCGCGGAAGCGTAGCAGATTGGAGGCAACAGAGTTACGAGCAGGCGGTACCAAGTTTCGATCAGTGATCAGCAGCACAGCAGAGAAGATTGGAGACAACAGAGTTGCGAGCAGGCGATCAGTGGTCAATAACCTCTTCTAATTATCCGACTTCAAATACGAATGATCTCACAAAGGATACCACCTGAAAACCCGCTTCTAAATCAGCATTAACAACGACGATAAAAGGGATGCAAAATCCAGCAAACCCCTAAGGCTGATCAAATATGCTTCAATCAGATTTAACTTCGCATTCACAGTATTACCCCGATACATGCCGCATGCTAATATAGAAAAGAGGCCAAACTAATCCCTTATCTAAATTCGTATAGATAAAAATAAATGCACCTGACCCTTAAAATTGGGAAAAGGTTGTGTAACATCAAATTTATTCAAAAAATTGAGTAACTTCTATGATAACTAAATGGAGTTCTATGATAACTAAATGGAGTTATAGTTATTTCTGAGATATAATTGAATGGAGGTTTTTGTGAGTAAGATTATTTAAAGATTTAAGATTTGTTTTCCGAATTTACTGGTTAAAATCTTTCCAATAGATAAACCACATTAATTAGTTCAAAACAGGGGAACCATTTTAAAAAACATCATGTCATAGATATGCCAGACATATCTCTGAACCTCAATATTCTGTAAGATGAATCTTTGAACCTCAGATTCAAAATTCCAACTAAATTAAAATCGATTATGGGTAAAGAAAACACAAAATCGATCCTTCACATGAGATTCCGTTCATACTAACAAAGCCATCGCAAAACAAAAGCAGTGGGGGAGATAGAATAACTCACGTTTCTCCTCGTGACCCCATAAACAGCTCCTCCTGTCCTCTTTTCATATTCGAAAATAGTTACTACAGCTGTACAATAAGCTTGATCCAAAGGAAGCTCTGAACGCCAAAAGAAAAACCATAAATCACTTATAATTTCTTTCATAATGGGAATTTACGCATCATATAATGGCGTAAAGCCGCAGCTATGCATACTGGCGAAGTCTTAGAAATTTGAATTAATGAAAGAAACGTACAGAATTTTGAGGAAAGCAAGCGCGGAAGCGTAGCAGATTCGAGGCAACGGAGTTACGAGCAGGCGGTACCAAGTTTCGATCAGTGATCAGCAGCAGATTGGAGACAACAGAGTTGCGATCAGGCGGTAGCAAATTTCTAATTATCCGACTTCAAATACACCACCTGAAAACCCGCTTCTAAATCATACGTATTGAGGTCTTCCTGGTCTTCCGGGTGAGATCTGGTATTGATCCTTTGTGACTCATTACAGCAGCAGAGAAGAATACCACCTCTTCTAATAGCACCTTTCGAGTACATAGACTTTTTACGAGTCGTTGTAAAAAAAAAGTCCACCTACAACCAGCAAATGGGGTTACATGGGGTTTAACGGGTAGTCTACCGAGACAATGAAATGGCCAGAATCCGGGAAAGATTTTGAAAAAATATATCAAAGATTTTATCAGAATTTTGTTTAATCGAAGTAGACTGCGTCAATGATTACACGAACGATTTCAAAAGTTTTGGACACCCCATAAAGTGTGGGCTGGAGCGGCAAACTCGGGGGTTTCCGACCTCTTGCTTACTCCTCTCATGACATTGTATTAATGGCCTTATCCCTTTTTTTCGGAATTTTGAAATTATCCAAAACGCTTATGAAATGGCACTTTTCTAAACATTTTTAGAAATTTTGAAATTATGGAATAGATTAAATGATTTTTTTTTTAATTTTATTTATTTATTTATTTATTTGGGAATTTTGAGATTAGAAAACCCTTGTTTAACTAGTAAATAAAATGGTTTTTTTCTAAACATTTTTCTTTGGTGGTAGGATTCATGCCAAAGTGATCTTTTTTCTGAATTTTATTTATTTATTTATTTTGGGAATTTTGAAGTTAAAAAACCTTTGTTTAACTAGTAAATAAAATGGTTTTTTTCTAAACATTTTTCTTTGGTGGTAGGATTCATGCCAAAGAGTCATTTCTTCTTCCTTTACGACTTACTCTAATCATTATAAAAAATATTGTTTTGAATATATGAAATTAATTTCAAATTATATAATAAATTTTTTTGGGTAAATGTTATGAAAGGGCATTTAAGTCATCAAAATCACTAAAGGATCCAACGGCTAGATATTTGCTAGCTAGATTTCTAACTAGTGACCCTTTTCACCACACAATAGCTTAGCATAACACCCCTTATTAGAATTATATAACAGTCATAGTTATTTATTCTAATATTTTTTTATTTATTAAAATTTAAAAGAAAATGAAAAGGAGTTTTTTTATTTGTAAGTCGATATTCTATTCATATGGTAAAAGAGTGATGTACATCCAATAGAGAGTGGTCTCACCCCGACCGGGTTTGTTGACCAATGTTTGCAACATGTGACAAAAATACAAAAAGGAGGCTAAGGACAACGTCCATAAATGAGAGGGCCAAAGACACCAAAGCACACACAATACATAAAAAACACCTCATAGCATACTAGTCATCCCACGTAATGCAAGTTGGGTTATCCGGGGCAGTTCCTCGAGGGAGCGAAGAACGGAAGTTGCATTAGATGTGCCCTTGCACAAACTCGAATGACGCCCTACCTTTTATGCATGGGGACAATGTTAGAGACCCAATCTATCAATGGGATCAGATAAATGAAGCCTGCTTTGAAAAGTTTTTCAACTTCTCCCTTAATGGAAGCTTCCTTTCTAGGGTACACAGGACAAAGGCGTTGGCCAGCAGGTTTCACATCAAGGTAAGTGGGGATCTCCTGCATGACTTTACTTGGATCAATGCCACGCATTTCCTCGTAGGACCAACCTAAAATGTCTTGAAACTCTCGAAAGAGACTAGTATAGACCTCGATCTCATGAGGAGAATAGGTCACCCTAATGTGGATGTTCTCGACGACCATCGGTTTAATGGAGATGTTAATAGGCATCATATGAGTTATTTTTGACATGTTGCCTTTCGTAAAAAATTCATGTGTCAAAAAAGACATTTGAAGCGATTGGGGTGGGGCTTGGGAAGAGAAATTATCAAGAGAAGTAGACATTGCCCCAAGACTAGGCAAAAAGGAGGAACGATGATGACTATTGTCCCACGGAGGATCCTCAAGAGACATGGTTTCCATGATGGCTTCATCACTTGGAAAAATCTCGTTCAAGGGATCTGGAGAATCCGAAGCACCAAGCCAAGGGGATTGAGAACACATGTCAAGAGGCATACTTAAAGAAGTAAGATCAGAAGGAGAAACCAAAGCCAATATAACTTCACAATAATCAATTTATATCGAGCTTAATGACATCACGTCACTAAACGAATCAATTTGATCAAGCGAAGGGATAATCCAGGGATTAGAAGACGTGGAGGTCATATTGACCTGGACAGTGTTTGGCAGAGTAAGGGAAAAAGACCCATAAGGGCAGGATCTTTGAAAATTCTTGGCCCCATACATTCATAAGGCGTGGAAATGTGGTCCAAATATAGAACGTGTCTCTCTGAAGAAGTGGAAGTGAAAAAGGATAATTGGTCAACAATGATAATATTTCCTTAGTGTGGGAAACAAAGAACATGAAAGAGAGCGGAAAATACACATAGCATGGCGTGAGTCCAACTGCGACCGAGGAGGATATTATAGTTGAGTTTGGCATCAACAACTTCAACCTCAACTTTAACCATTTTTTCCTTCCAACATGATAGGGAAGTTGGCAAGGATACCAAGAGGGCGAGATTCCCTTCCGTCGATGGCCTCCAAAGCGTTTGGAGTCTGGTTAAGGGCTGGAGAGCCAATGGCCTTCTAGTAGGCAACAAACATGATGCAAGTAGATGCACCTTCATCTATGACTGCTCGATGGATATTCTTACCATTAATACCAACTTGCATAATCAAAGGAAGTTCATGAGGGAGACACGGGACGACATTTTCCAAATCAAAAGTGACAAGGCTCGAATCGGAAAGGTCAACTCCTCCGATAGCGGATAATAGAGCCTTTTGTTGTGACGGAAAGCTCTAAAGTACCTCCAGCATAGACACAGCAGATGGCGCGTGAGCCTAATCCTCAAAAATATTGTAATGATGAGTGGCATGGGCATTCAAGCTATAGGAGGACTTACGGAGCACGCCTTTGGAAGGTGGTCGTACAACGGGCTCAGAACTAGGCCTTTCAATATGAAGATGGACATTAGAAGGTGGGGGAGGAGGACCATCTACAATTTATTTCCTCGCCACTTGACGTGATTTGGTATAATCTTTTGATCTGGTAGAAATAGATATCGGTGTAACACCATTCATCATGAAAACTTCAAAGCCAAAATGGGTGGGGGACTAGGGTTGCTCCACCATTTGAGTTTGTTGTGACAGGAACATTTCCTTAAGAACAACCAAAGTTCACTGGGTGCCTTTGAGAAGTCAACTCCCTTTGGCCCGTCGTGGATATTCCTTGATGTAATTCTCATCGTCACATATCAAATAAGGATACTTTGGTTTACGTTTCGAGCCAATCACCAGGAATCTTGGTGGGAACTGGGGGCCAATATGGATTATGAAGAATGGGATCATTTTTTAACTTCGATACATCAAGCAGTTCCAGTGTAGCAAGGAATGGTAATTATGGGTTAAAAGGCATCACATGCCTTTGATAAAGACCCACGTTAGGGTTCCAACCAGGGTAGGAGAAATTTTAAGCCCATATGTTCTGTCTCGGAGGATTTTGTCCATAGGGGTTATAATTTTGGAAATTTTGTCCATATCATGGTTGGGGACCAGGGTACTAATTCTGAGTGAACCATTGATGTCCAGCTTGAGAAACGTATGGATTTTGTTGCCGGATGAAAGTAGTGCCTTGGGTGGACCTTGTACCATGAAAGGTTGACCTTGGGAAACCAACGGTTGGCCTTCAGGAATGAAAGGTTGGCCCTGAGGCTGACCAGGCTGTCCCTGGATACCAAGTTTGTCCGGAGGAGGCAAACCAGGCTATCCCTGAAAACCAAGTTGGCCTGACGGTTGAGATGAGCCAGGCTACACCTGAAGACTAGGTTGATCCGGCTCACTAAAAAACGGTTTTGATTGTTGCACAAGAGGTGGGCCTTGCTGAATGTAAGGTTGGTTCCGTTGCACAAAAGGTTGCCCCTGAGGTGGATAGGTTTTCACCTCAGGAACATAAGTCCCACCCTATTGAACGTAGGGTTGACTAGTACGACCATAAGGTTGTCCCTGTTGGACTAAAGGTTGTCCCTGTAGATGGGAGGGTTGTCCTTGCGAACAATAAGGTTGTACCTGATTGTACGTGAACTGATTTGGGCGAACTAGAACTTGACTCATTTGAACATACAATGGACCTTGCAAGAGAGGCCCATGGTAATATACGTGATTCCCGAACTCATCGTAGTAATGTGGTAGATTGTCTGGAGCTTGATTCTGGTGAGAAATCTGAGGGAGATAGTTCTAATGTTGAAAAATCATCATGTATTGGTCATACTAAAAACCTTCTGGAATAGGATTAGAAGAGATAGGCACACTGCCAATATGTTGATTGACTCCTAATACGTGAGGTTCTGATCCACTCATAAAGGGTCCAACAAACATCACAGGGGCATTGGGATGCATTCCACGAACATTAGAAGCTAGCGGAAATGATGTAACCACAATAATGGATGTTGTATTGGAAGCCATGCATAAAACAGGGTGGGTCGGGATAGACATGATAATTTTTGAAACAATGGGAATCAAAGAAGATGGACCTGACACAAACAACCCTGACGAAGGAGCCATCGTACTTGAACATAACAGGTTCTGGTACAAAGATGAAGCACTAGAAATTATTTGTCCCAGAGAACGATAACCATTTGAGAGAGGCTAAGAGGAAGGCTGAGTTGTCTCATCAGGAAAATTTTTGGGAGGGAATTGACATTCTCCAATAGATATGAGAGCCTCTTCACTACTAATAGTACTTGAGGCATCCATGTCGGATGAAGACCTGTTGTCAAGGAAAAGCTAGCAAGTGGTAGAGGAAAAAGCACTGGACAATGGTGTCACAAGAGAATCTAAGCATTAAGGGGGATCCTGTCTTGGAAAGAAAAAAGGATCTGAGGGCTGCCAGTTGATTTCAAATGGATCCTCAGGGGGATAACGAGTGGCAAGAGGTTGAATGCTCAGGATGATGGCACTTTCAAGATCTTGGGTCTCAAAAGACGAAGATGTCTTAAAAGAGACTTTGGGGAGAGACTCTTCACCAAGAGGTAATGAAGAGGAGGATGAAACAGGAGGTTTTGCCACGGTGACATTGTCTCAAAAGAAGATGAGAAAAGGGATGGTCAATTTGAGGCTTTAACAACAATCCTTAAGGAGTTACTCATGATCCCGCCAAGAAAAAAATTAATGGGCGTGTCATGTAAGCCTGCGCAATTTAATTTTATAACATTGAAACAAGACTTTGCCTTCTCATATTTTAAGAGTTGAGAAAAGGAAAAAAGGTGACTCTAGTCACTTTTAGTTTGTATGAGCTCGAAAGGACAAGTGCTTGATTTTCAAATTTATCATGGAAAGATCAAAATGACTACTCAGGAACTCTAGGTGAAACGGTGTACCAAGCTCCCGTGAACTACAATATAAACCTTGTTATCAAATGAAAGAGAAATGAAAAAGGACTAAACGTACATGCAGCTGGTCTCCCCGAATGTTGTGTTCGTTGTATCATGGTTACAGGGTGGCAAACTTGGCTTCCTATGGATAAAGGATTGCACGTAAAAGGGTCTCCCAATATATATGTGATAGTGTGGGGAACACAAGTCCGTACTAGTGATGTCTAATGCAAGATTGCGAGTGACAGCTACTAGGTTTAATGATGTCGAAACATGTCACTAGACTAGGCCTCTAGGTGTGAGCATTAAGTTCCAACGCTTCCTTAGGTTGATTGAGTTGATTTTATGGTTTATCTTGAAATTATGTTTCAGTTTAAAGGCCCTACCGAATGTTACCTCGAATCTCTAATGCAAAACTATATGAGAGAAACAATACCATTTCATTTCGATGAAAAGTTAGCTAAGTGAAAGATAGAGTTTCACAACAAAGCATCAGTTAAACGAATGCAAGAATGACACTTTAATTTATGTTACCCACAACCAAAGCAGAAAATGAAAACTGTTCTTTTGTCTTTCAGATTCCAATGAAGAAGAAACCTACTAACGCAAAAGAGAAATTTTCATTTCAAAACGAGAAGGAAGAATGCAAACTTTTTGTTCTTTTGTATAAGTGAGAAGAAACAATGCAATGCTACATTAAAAGGAAAAAACAAATACTAGTTTCAAGTAGCTTCAAATGACATTATAAAAACATGAAGAGACCAATTCCAGGAAAACGTAAACACGCACTCAAAACTAGGCATGCATCTCCTTGTGTAAAATAAAGGGATTTTAAGTCGACACAACAAGCAATGTGATTTATGTTCAGGGTGATGGAGGGACAATCAAACAAACACAGAGTGAAAGCTTGAAATCCCGACTTCACATACCATCAACTGAAAGGAATAAGAAACCACATAAAAGGCTCAAATTAAACGACCAAACTAACTCATAAACAGATCAGAGACACAATGAAAATGCGACCAAATGAATGGTTTGAAACACCTAGAAACCATAGGATTTATAAGTCACGTTATTTGAATGAGAGATAACACAAACTAAAACGAACGAGACAGCCAAGTCAGGAAACAAAAGCTACATGGATAAATCCAGGAGATTAAAACCAAGCTAAAGAACAAGACACATTGAAAAGTTAGTGGAAAAAATCCCAAAATCCAACCCTACAAGAATCGACACGACTATTCAGTTGTATCTAGCATTGATCAAGAAAAATATCGCCTACGTAAAAGACAACTCACACTTAAGGGACTATCTGAGAAAAACCAAACTTATCAGTCCAGGAAATTGATCCCACAATTGAGGTCGCCTAAGGACAACCATCCAAGCCTCCTTAGGACCTCAAGGGAGCACACAATTGAATAAATGTGGCACACAATGGAATCACCCTCCTCTCTTGGGTCACCATCCACAATGTACCAAGAGAGGGAAGGAGAGTTTTAATTCTCCTATAAAATTCCACCAAGAGATGAAAAATATGAGAACACATTGTTATGCAGTGTGTGATCTAGAGCAGAGACAGAGGGGACTCAGTTGTTGGCCATCCAACAACTCCAATCCACCATATTAAAGAGAGGGAGACTTTGCGGCAAGGTAGCTCGGAAGTAAAGAAATCCTTGCATCGGGACTTGGAACTCCATATTTCTAAGGGCCCCTTGGCAAGTGGGTAAAAGTTTCATCCTTCATTCCTACCAGTGCTCAATAAGAGGGGACTTAAGCACTATCATTTGGATTATTGAAGTTGTTTGACTTTATTCAAAGCTTTTGTCTTGTTTTTTTTAGTTTAGTTTTTATGTTTGAATATGCATGCTATTTCTCTATCTAGTATGTTTATGTTTTAGCATGTTCCACTAAATTTTTAGAATCCATCCATTTTCTGCTTGTGACCAAGAACTTAAGAGGGAAAAACCACCGCTCTTAAGCAGGTATGATTTGGTACATTCGTGCGCCAAACACACTAACACAAGATTGGCGACTCCACTACCTTTTATTTATAAGTTTATGTGGTTGTGCCTTTTTTATAGAGACCACTTACTTTGTTGAGGACTTGGGCTGGAGTTGTCCCCTTTCTCTCTTTCACTGCCTAATTCACCCTCAGGGATAGGCTAAAGCTGAAGAGCTCCCAAAAAATTACTTTGCAGGAAAATCTACGGATTTTTCGCCGAGAGATGTGCCCCAATGCACACTTTCAGAGGTGACTTGCATGCGGCCTTCGTACCTATTTCATCCTTTTCCATGCAGAAACCAGAAGTAGGAGATTTTATACTATTTCCATATTTTTCTTGCTTGTAAAGTGAATGGTAGCCGATAATACATCTACCAGCACTAGTTGAGGTGCCCACAACTTGTTAAAGCTCACTTTTAGCTACTTTTTGTAGTTTAGGTGTTAGTTTTATTTCAAGTTGATTTTCGAAAGTTAGCACATAGTTTAAGGAGGAGGCAAATTAACTTGCATTCTAAAATAATTTATTTTTTGTTAATTTAGGTACCAAAACACCTAGTTAGTTAGCCAAAGTAAGTGTTCCATGTCCACACATTCTTAGCTAAATATATTTTATTTTTATAGTCTAGAAGTCGTTAGTTTAGTTCAATTTTTGCACTAGGATTTCAGAACCAGGATCGAATTGTTAGTAGAAGAGAAAGTCATATTTGTTTCCTTTGCACCCTAGGGTGATCCTAAGCAAGGATGTGAACAATATCTATTGATAACTCACAAACTCCCTATAGTTGATAATTTATATTAACTAGGAAAAATTGAAAGTGGCCCATATCCGCACATGTTTTTCTTTTGAGCAAGGAACAACAAAACATAGTTTAAATAGCGAATTTTGAAAAGGATCACTGCATATCCACACATTTAAACTATGTGCTCGTTCACCTTTTTTTCACACACATCGACACCCTAAGTAAAGTAAAGACACCTAAAAATAACTTAACAAAACTCACTGAATTCTCCACACAAGGGCCACAAAAGAATTTATAGTCTAAGTTAGGACGAAGAGGTAGGCATCCAATAAGCTGCCTTGGTCAGTCTTCATCTTGAAACATAGAACTTGACTGTTTAGGGAAATTTCAAATCCACCTATCCACCCATGGTGAAGAAAACCCGAGTGCAATAGAGATCAGATTCATACGGGGTTAGGCTTAGGGCCAGTGGGTGTGGTATCATTCAGGGCTACCTGACCCGTTTGATACTCCATACTGGTAGTTGAGCTACCAAGAAGCCCAAGACTTGAATGATCATTTCGAATGACAGTGCTTAGTGTCCAAAATTAGGGCATCCTTTGCCTATAGGTGACCGTGCAGGCAACACTAGATCCTTTACCCTTACGTTGGTGGATTTTCTTCAGTTTATTCGTGGGATCGCTAGTTATTTCGGGACATTATGATAACATTCAGAAGATATCTTCCCAAGGCCCAGTTACATTTGAGGTTTTAAGGACGATTAGGTCTTCTAGGATTTGAGTGTCATATGAAAATAAAAAAAAAACATATTTTTTGATTGACTGATCACATAGGATTAATCTGAAGGAAAAATTTATTTTATTTTCAATTTCTTTTATGTACGTGATCAATTTTTTTCTGTGATTATAATCTCTATCCTCTCAAATATTTCCAAAACCATACCTAGTTGACACCATAACAGACCCAGCGGGACCTTGCCAATCTAGACGCCTTTTGGACTTCCCCCCATTACTGGGAGGGGTTCTAGGTATTTCACCATTTAGGCATCAAAGAGGGAACACTGCCACCATTATTTGTTCCTCCTTTATCAGGGCATCATTATTTGGGAACCCTAATAGGTCTTACAATGCCACACTAGTGAACACCCACACAGGATCACTGCATACCACTCCCCCCACCACCGCTAGCAGGCGGAGGAGTGCTACCCATTCAGGAAGCCAGGTGAAGGCACAACAGGGTACATCACAGAAAAACACTATTCCTAACGAGAACATTGTGTTTTCATAGTCACATTTTCTAGATTTGTTAAATCTACTATATTTAATGAAATTGACAAATGACCCCATTGCATACAACCCCATATGCACTCCCATGCCCATGAAGCTACCTGTGGAAATCCAAAAATTTGAAGGAAAGCAAGCGAAAGACCCCGAAAATCATGTTATGAATTTCCACCTGTGGTGCTTGTCGAACAACATCGTTGATGATGCTATTTGACTAAGATTTTTTCAATGCACCCTAACCGAAATAGCAGTGAAATGGTATTTGGATCAGCCCTCTGCTACACATTGAACCTGTAGCGCCCTCGGTACTGCGTCCCTGACCTATTTTCAGTTACCTATCCACTACAATTCCAGAATGGAATTACTGACCCAGTTTAGGAAAATCCTCGTTGTCCATATCTCGGACCATCTCCATGGATGGTGGTGATGTTGTAGTTTGTACAAAGCCAAACACGACGATTGAGTTTTGTTAGACCTATTCCTGAAAACTCTCACCGCAGAGATTTCAAAGGATGTGGCACAACAAAGGCCCATATCTGAAGAGGATTCCATCAGTAAGGCTCAACAATTCAATTTCATCTATATGGAGCTAGGGTATATTTACAATATCCTGTCGAATACTCTGCGCCTACAAAATTACAAATAATTTCCAGGTGCGTCGAACTCTGTAGATGGATTAATTAGGTAATTGATCCAAAATCACCTAAGAAGCAACATTAAATACATTGGTTATGCACATGATTCTACCCAGAACATAGCACAACCCAGCTACCAAATTCATCCCATGCCTCCGCAAAATTTGACCAGTAGGGCGTCATCGTACCAACATCAGCATGGAGGACCCTATCCTCTGGCTCACGGGACCTAGTACGCAACTAGACATGCTGACAGAAGAGCTCCCCCCCAACATCCATTTACAAAGAATGGATTGTAATACGCCCAATCTGTAGCACAAGAATCGTCCATGTAGAATAATGCATAGGTGAACTTTATGCAACCCTCCCAAAACTAATTGTGCCTACCATACAACTAGGAGAATCTAAATTATCCTCCTAACACGGTTAAGAAAAAAGGGAAAAAAATCCTAGATATGGGAGAAACAACCAACAATGCCTTCATGATATCAGGTTGGAGGCAACTCTAACCGAAATCGAAACTTGGAGGCAAGCAACCCCTAAAGGCAGAACCACTCTTGTTCAATCTGTGATGAGTATGGCCATTACACTCACCACTTTTCCGACCTCCCTCAATTGAAGAAGCTATAGAGTAACTGTGGAAAAGCAAGATCCTCCCAGTAGACATCATTCATGTAGGACCCCTCCCCCCATCAAGGGACAGTCAGCACGCATCAACAAACTCCCTATGATTCTAGAAAAATCAACCATGAAATCCACATGAATGGCGAAGAAATTTTTTTATAGACATGGAAATGAAATTAGGATACCCCACTAGACACTAATGCATCAGGGGCTAGTACAAGTGCAACAACAACACCTCTGACTATATCAAAGATGCCTATTGAACCTCTACGAAAAATGGATAAAGCACCAACTAGGCGAGCATGACACTATTCCAAAGAAGCCCATAACTATAGCATTGTGTATGATCTAGCTCAATCTCCCACTTCTATGTCATCTTTGGAGGTATTACAATCATTCCCAAAGCAGCGGAAAGCCTTACTTTCCACATTAGGTGCCATCGACCCTGTCGATTTACGCCTGATGGATTTTGATTCAGATAAAGCCACCCCCAGGCTTCCTTCAATGGTCACCTTTCAAATAACGTTGTTAGTCGAAAACATCACCATTCACAGATGTATCATTGACAAAGATGCATCCACATGCATCATGTCAAAGAACGTTTGGTAGAAGTAAGGGTCTCCCGAACTAAAGCCATCAGACATTACGCTTAGAGCAGACGATGGTTGCCCTTCAACCCATGTTGGTCTCTACCAAAATGTTCTGGTTTGCTTAGCTAGAAAGATGGTCCTTATATACATTGATGTTTTGGATGTCCAATTGGACTACAATATACTCCTTGGCCCGAGTTATATGTATGCCATGTCAGCCATCCCCTCCTCTATCTTTCAAACTGTGATGTTCCCCCATGAGGACCACATTGTTACTGCGACTAGTTGACACACACCAAAAAGTGACCCTTAACTTATACTGATGTCATTTTACCCTAGGTAGAGACATATGCCAAGATTCTTTCATGTTACCAGGAATATGGACTTGTCCAGTTCAAACCATCTTCCATCCTTTCTTCATTCCTAGGTGACCCGCTTGTTATCCCAGAGCCATCATCTAGAGTTACAGAGGCCCTAATGTACATGACGTCCACATCAAGAACAAAATCCAGTCAATACATAGAGACGAGCAGTCATGACACTGAGTCCTCGACAATGGCAGCCTCTCTAGCCTATGTCACCTAAAAAACTCCTTTTCTCTATCCCCCAGCTAGTTTCGTATCGCAGTAGGTCTTGGGAACCATGGTATTACTAAACATATCTTTTGAAATCCAAATTTGGTATCTTGTCCCCCATACTAGGATGGGAGCCACACACATCACCTCTACAGGGTTAGTGCCCCTCAGTCCCAAGGAGGCCCCACTAGTTAAGGAGACTGTCGCAAACATCTCTGTGCAGGTAACTCCTACTGCAAAACTGATTATTACAGCCAATAAAAGAGGAAATAAGGTGGATAATCCCACCCCGAAATGGGAATCACGATGATGCACCATATGCAACATAGTAGGCCATCCTACCCACATCTTACCAGAGCTAGATGAGTTAAAACCACTCCTTAGCTCTACGGTATATATCGCGACATGAAGTTCCCATAAAAAGGAAAATGCCACCAAAATTCAAGGCAAAGCATTGCGTACTAATCACACATGCACTATGTGCAAAAATTATGGACACTATGCCCATCATTGCCCATATATCCCGCAGTATATGGACACCTTACATGCCATCTAGAAATCCTATCAAGAGGATCCCTCCACTGAGTCATCTGCAGATGAACCTTGCACTATTGTATACTTATAGGAGGAATGAAAATCGCCAGAGAGACTTTTTTTCATTTCCTCCATGAGCTCCTCGAAATCGGTGAATAGGATGGTGCCCCACCAACCGAGCCATATGGTGACCGATCTCGCCATCATCTGCAAGAGTAACCAAGACAATGTCAGTGTCATCATAATACACATAAAAACATAAATACTCAAGTAAATGCAGAAAAAACAAAGACATAGTTTTTGGTACTGAAGGAAGGTGTGTTTCTTTAGAAATTGCAGGAGGAGCATTGTTTTTCACTATTGCAATTGTATCAATTACCTCAATTGTTTCTACTCCCTCATTTACAGGATTTAGTTTTTGTTTCTTCCTGTACATCAATTTAAATTTAGTTTTAGTGGTAGTCTCTGGAGCATATGATTGTTCTTCTCTATTTCTTTTTGAGTTCCTATCTTCTTGGGCTAGAGTCTGCAATATTTGACTAGTATCACCTTGCTTCTCTACCTCTGTCAAGGTGTTATCCAACCATTCAAACTAGTTGGAGTATTTCTCAATGTCTAGTTTTCTCATGTACATAAGAAGATAATTTTCATTTAACTCTCATGTTTCTTATTGCTCCTAAACATGAACTCCTGCAAAACAAATTTTGCCTGTGGACCTACATCTCTACTGTTGCAAATAAAAGGGCCAACCTTATTTTTATTTTGAACTGTGTGTTGTTTTTGGCTGCTAGGAAATTAACTACATCGAAATTAAGGAGCTCCCTGATATAATCAAGGGAAAATAACCTCATTGGGAGGTATTTAAGCAGTTTATATGGAAGAAGATTTGATCCATATACCCTAATTTCGGTATGGTTTTGATACAGGTACCAATCTCCTGTCCTATTATGCTTTGATAACTGCAAGACCTTCTTAATTTTTCCACTGATTCTTGGCTACATGTTTCTTTTCAGCATATTGACCATAGGATGAATGCAAGAATCAATGAACACTGTGTAAGTGGACTGTGTGGAGTCTTTTCTGATAATTGGAGTCCAAAATATGACTTACTGTGGGTTACCATCAACATCAATATTTTAAATATTGATTGGTACTGAAAATATAAAAACATGTGGAATAACATTGATGAATACTTGAAGAAACCTTCTTCATTGCATTTTGACCAATTTTTCATGAATTGCGTCAGCAAGGTACTGGGAAAAATTAAAAATGGTAGCAAGAGGCTAAGAAAGTGTGAAAGTGGACAAGAAACCCAAGACTGCAGCATCAACATGTTCATCTGTAAAATAACCTAGAATAGAAGACATCATGGAGATGATATATATGGTTCTCTTAGAAAATATTACAAATGGGTAAGGAGGATTTGTCTTGGGAGTTTCTACTCATGAAGGCATGAAAGTTTGGAATATATGGAACCTCTTGGGGGAGTCCAGATTTAGGTATAACTGTGTAAGGTTTTAAATGGAGAAAGGGGTTTCATCTGGCCTAGATTGGATCTGTAGCATTTTATTGATTGAATCAGCTGTAATGGTGAACATAATTTCTTTTCCATGGGTAACGAGGGCTCTCTAATAAGGGAAATAGCAAGATTGAAAAATTCTAATTAGAACATACTTTAGAAAATTATATTCCCAAATGAAAACCTCATCTCCTTGATCTATGGATTTGTCATGGCTCCAGCAGTGGATCTCAAGAAGGTTAAATTCAGTGACAAGGTCACTAATTTTGAAATCTACATCTGCTAAGGGGGTATTCTCTACCTCTACAACTAGAGGTTGTAGAGGATTCACATTTACAATACCTTTGGAATCCATTGCTTATTACTTTTTATCAATTTGATTTAATCTTTTATCTTTGAAAAACATACGTAGGACTTTAGGAGAGCCCTAGAAAAGATAATTACAATTTGCAGAATGATTTAGGATAAAACAGGGGTTTATTTAGGGTTTGCAATGGTTCAATTGATCAAATAGTAACCTCTGTGATTAAAAATAGTTTTAGGACCTCAGAATTCTACAAAAGGATGCCTAGGGTCTGCAGGAAAAGGATTGAAAGGCACATAAGGTTTCTTTTAGTCTACAAAGGCTTCTATTTTAATTCAATTACTGATTACTTTCTTGACTGCTTTAGGAACATGCCTAAGCACCGAAGAATACCTAGAGAAAAATGAATATGTGTAGTTTACAAAATGTTTCTGAGGAAATGGATGTTCTCTGAAGCTCTTATGGTATGTATAGTGCTTCAATTAGGTTCGACAATGTCTTTGGTAGCAAATTGGTTGAATTATGGTTGAATTGGGCTTAAAATGAGGTTGACAACAATTTGTTTAGGTCGACAATGCTCCTTCTACGCGAATGATAACTTAAATGGTAAAAAAAACTGTGTAAAGTGCAGCTATATGGATTTTTAATCAATAGTAATTAAAACATACAATGCGTGCGTCAGTTTAAAAGAAATTATTTTTCGCAACAGGCAGCACAAACTGCTCATTGGTTTTCACACTGGCCAAAGGCGGGTGGCAGTATAATTTGGATCGATGCGATCGAATAGAAACCTGCCACGTAGCGAGGATTGGAGCTCCAAAAACCACATATATCACAAGGTATTGAGTTCATTAAGGATCAGGCAATGTATTGTGTGATAGGTGATAAGGGCCATCGGATTTGATTGGTTAAGATCTGATGGATGGGACGATGCGATGGAGTATCGTGAATTGATGGCGTGGGCCAGAAACTTTAAGCTATGTGGGTTATGTAATATATTCATTGGTCACGGTTGAATATATTACCAATGTGGTTAGGGAAGGTGAGACCTTTGTATAGGCGAGGTAATAAAAACCATAGGTTATAAATAAAACATGGGTTGGGAAATATATATAGGAAATTAATATAATACGAGATAAAGGCTTAATGCAGGAGTTAAATACACTAAGTTAATGTTAGTAATTAAATATAATGCAGAAGGTTTAATACACAAAGTTTAAAATAGAAACTAATATCGGGAAGGTATTTTTTGAATGTGGGACCTGACATACCACCCTTTTCAAATAAATACTTAGGATAAAGGTATTTTTTGGGTTTTTGGTGCATTTTTTAATGAAAATGGAAGTTAATAAAGGATTTTTACTTTTCCCAAGGAAAATATGAAATTTTAACTTAGGGAAAGGTGTTTTGTAAGGAAAAATGAGTGACTAATGGGGAAAAGCGTTAAAATGAAGGGGGAAAGGTATTTTTACAGGGGAAATAATTTTGAAAGGAATTAAGTAAGGATGAATTGATCAATTTTCGGCTATCCATGCCTTGTGAAAACTACTTCTACCTACCCATCAACTACCCTAACATTTTTTCTTCATTTGCATGGGTGCTTTTGAGCTTGCAAACCCTTATTAATTTTTCTTTTAATCAGCAAACTAACTAATTATAACCTCATTAGTTCCTGTATTGTGGAATTTCTGACAAGCTGCACACAATTTTATTTTGCAGTAAAAAGTAAAAGGTAGTGGCATTTGAATTTGCATCACTTTCATGATCTATTTTTAATCTATGTTTTGTTGGGGTTCATATTTTATTTTCTTTTTGATCTTTTTCTTTCACTCCTTTATTTTTCTTATAGGACTTTTACCCTCTTTATATTTTTTGATTTTTAATATGGGAAAACAACTTTGCAGAAAGAAAAGTATGTACATATTACAGGACTAATCAAAGTCAATTCAAAATTATGAATCCTATTATTATAGGACTCTAACACAACCGGTTTCTCCATTTTTTCTAATTCCTCATCAGATTCTGAAAAGCAAGATCTATCCTTCTCCTCGTTAATGTTTCCATATGCTATTTGGTTAATCCAATTTTCCTCGTGCAAGGTCAGCTTATAGATTTGATCGATATCAACATCAGTGTGCATAGGCTCTGTATATCTTTTTCCTTCTGCAGGATCTAGAGGAATAATGACCCTAACTCCATTGATTTCAAATTCCATTATCCTTTTATTTAGATTTATAACACCATCCATGTCAGTTTCCTATTCCAACCATAGTAGCGAAGGATAAAGATCAGTATCATCTACATTTTTTATGACTTCAAAGTCTGCCATCACCTTAACACCCTCGATACTGAACAAAACTTACGGCAGTATCCCTAAGAGAATTATCATTTTTTGATTGGCCATACGTAGTTTAATGGTAGATCATTCAAGCTTAGGTTCTCCCATGCGCTGCCATGTTTGCTTCGATAGAACATTAGCATCTAATCCCATATCTAGAATAACCTAGTCCATATCATAAGATCCAATCTTCGTGGTCATACTCATCTCTCTACATGTTATGTTCTTATTATTGTATATGTTTTTGACCTCTCATTGTTCTTCCATCGATTGTTCCTTCTCTGCCCAATTTTCTATCAAATCATGAAAATTTTCTACTTCCTTTTTGTTCCACAGTAACTTTATACATGCTTGTAGAAATGGTTTGATATTCTTCATTTCTGCCTACTTCCTTCATTGATCTACCTCATGTTGATGCACTACCTTCTGCATATTATTTCCGTGCTTCAAAAAATGTCTCCTTTGCGCAGTGAATATCAAATCCCTTATCTTAATTATTGGATACACTTCTCCTAGTAACCACATTACTAGGAGTGCATTA
This sequence comes from Pinus albicaulis, assembly GCA_034641835.2. Lineage (NCBI taxonomy): Eukaryota > Viridiplantae > Streptophyta > Pinopsida > Pinales > Pinaceae > Pinus > Pinus albicaulis. The sequence continues at coordinate 449,546,616 of CM076571.1, read as the reverse complement.
AATTGACCATCCCTTATCTTCATTACTAGATACACTTCTTCTAGTAACCACATTCACACTGGGGTCTTCTTCATGGGTTTTTTCTCTAACCATCTGAAGATTCTGTGTTGGAGTCTGTGTTTTCTTCTCCCGCATTTTACTAATCAAGATAGGAAAATCTTCTATTACATGATCAAATTGTCTACAATGCCTGCATGACTGTCACACTGGATTAGGATAGTCACGCGCATAATGACTAGAATCTCCATAGTTATAGAAAATTAATTGTCATCTTCCTCGACCAAATGATCCAAGTCCTCGACCTCTTCATATGACATGTATCCTCCACGCCCAAGGGGGGATGCTGGTGAGGTCAGCTGAGCCTGCTTCCGGTATATTTCAGATTTTTCTAACATCATATCATAACTACGAGAATGTTTCTTATCATGTTATAATGACGAACAAAATTTGCAAAAGAAGGTGATTCGACTCAAGTTCATACTTTCCAATCCTTGGGCAAGAATCTGTGTCATGTAATCTAGTAATTTGAGAGATTGTACACCATACAAGACTCTTTAATGGACTAGGACCTCCAACATTCAAATAATTATTGAAGATAGGAAATTGATCTTTATCGTGCCTAGAAGATTTACATTTTATGCACCGAAGCTCTACGCGAACCTCCTTGCCCTTGTGCTTAGGCAGGCTTTAAATATATAAATGGATGGCTTCCAACTGATTATGAATTTGTTGAGTCCCAAGTGCAACAGGTGTTGATGTAGCCTCTAGTTTCATTGCAACCTCCACAGCCTCAGCTGGTGTGGAAATCTATTGGAGAAGTGTCTCCTGAGGCACAAATTCTGAAGTCATTTTGTATAATATTATATGCACATGCTACGGAAACAAAGTCAAGGGGATTTGGGGTTGGTCGAATTCCCCAATTTTGATGTAAATGGGCTTAAGTGTAAACTGTGGGCCTTAAACCATGGTTTGAGACCATAGTATTTGCGTGCTAGGCAAATATAAATAGGTAGATCGTGTCTAAGCTAAGTAGTTATAAGTAAGAAGTAATTTCATGATATTTTGATAAGTTTATGTGTCCGTAAGGGTTGTTTAGGTTGGGTTACCGTGGCTCCTGCTAGCTGTGTGTGTGAAGACCTAGTCCTGGTTGTCTGTGGACTCCACTAGTTGTGTGCGCGAAGGGGTTTTGTAATGAAACATTTATGTATTTAAGTCCGATGTATTGAATAGATCTAAGCTAATAGAAATGATAATTTTTGGAAATTTTACTGTGTTATGCATATCATTTATTTATTGCTTATTTTTTATTAAGATCACATTATCTATCTTACTTATTGATGATTGCGCAAGGATAGTTGATCTGGTTATGAATTCTTATTAATGGTTGATAAATCTGCTTAAGTATTCGCATTATTTATATCTGAATCTGGTTATGTTATATTGTATATGGGCTAAAGGATCTATAAACTATGTGTTATTATATTAAAACACTGTGCATTATTTGTGATTTTGCTATATATTGTTGTGCACATCTATTTAAAATTGGTATAAGTTTGCATCCGGTTTTATTAAGGACCACTTCATTAATTTCTCCCTCAGGGTGCGGAAACCTGGTTCCAACACCCCCCCCATAATGCTTCGGGTAAGACTTTGGTCTGCGCAAGTAGATCACTACTGAAAGGGCCAGTAGTTGGAGGGTTTGTTGGTTTCTCCATAAACTCTAAACCTGGGTCAGGACACATCAAGCCAAAAAATGGTTTCCTTTCCAGGACCAGGATCATTTTGAGGGAGATTTGATGTTGTGGCATCCATCATGAAATGAATTACAAGATTGGCTGGATAGAAATATCCTTGAATTTCCCTTCAAGAGAATAGAAGTACTAAGTTATTTGACGAACAGTGGGTACAAAAATATATTTATACAGAAGTGCATTAAATTTTCTTTTGTTCCCTTGTGCAAGAACTACAAAAGTGGTTGTCGTTCTTACCTAAATTCTAGAACTACATAAATGATGACATAGTCAATGAGTCGACTCTTGAATTGATCTAGCAAGTAGAGAAGTTTTATAATAATATCACTCACGCAATATATCATTGGATTGATCACCTCTTGGGAGGATTGTGACCAAATTTTCCATTGATCATTTTGTGTCTTACTCGTAGATGGTGACAAAATGAAGGATATTTTTCAGGAGCCTAATGAATATATATGGGAGGTGAATCAAAGGTTGAAGCACACCATCAGAAATTGTGGATTTATTATTGATGATACTCAACATATGGAATGGTTCATTTATATGTTTCTCCCACATCCACGCCAACCAGTAAGTCAGTAAAATATTGCCACACAAGCTGAGGCTATGGAGGTTGCAATGAAACAGGAGGCAATGAAAGTTTGCGCAAAGAGAAAGGCAAGGAGGTTTGCGCAGAGGTGTGGTGCATAAAATGTAAATATTATGGGCACCATAAATACCAATTTCCTATCTTCAATAGTTATATGAATGTTGGAAGTCCTAGTCCATTAAAGAATCATGTATGGTGTACTATCTCTCAAATTGCTGGACTACATGAAAATGATTCTTGCTCAAGAATCAAAAAATATCAACCTCACTTAAAGCAGTTATTTTTCAAATTAAGTTCATCATTCGGGCATGATGAGCAGCATTGTCATACCTATGGTATGATGTTGGATAAATCAGAGATATAGAGAATGCACATTTAGCCTACATCACTAGCATCCCCTTCTGAGCGCGAAGGATTCCATGGCAGAGGAAGAGGCCGAGGAGGTAGATAAACTGGATGAGGAAGAGGACAAGTTAGTTGCTATAACTGTGGAGATATTAGCCATTATGAGCATGACTGTCTGAATCTAAAATGACAATATTTTAGGTATTGTAGAAAAAAATTTCATGTTATAGAATATTGTCTTGTCTTGATTACTAAAATGCAGGAAAAAAGGACATAGAACCCAACACAAAATCTTCATATGTTTCGCACAGAAACTTGTGAAGAAGATCCATGTATCAATTTGGTTACAAGGAGTGGTATACCTACCAATGAAGATAAAGGAGAGAAACCAGCCACTGATGTATGAATCCATAAAGCACCAGAAAAGAAAGAAGGCTTAAATATTCATCGTGCAATAGAGAGCTTTATTGAAGCACGGAAAGAATTTGTAGAGGGAAGTAGATCAACATATGGTAGAACACTGAAGGAAGCCAGAGAAGATGAGGATATTAAGCCACTTCTACAAGCTTGTATAAAGTTCCTGTGAAACAATAACGCAGTAGAAAATCTGCAGGAATTGATCGATAATTGCATAGAGAAAGAACAACTCATGGTAGAACAAAAAGCAGTCAATAAAATTTATAAGAAAAAAAAGAGAATGGGTAGGGACATGTGTATGATCGCGTAGACTGGTGCTTATAAAATGGAGAAATTTATCTTAGATACGGGTTCATATGCTAATTTGATACCTAAGAAACAAGGAAGCACATGGGAGATCCAGAGCTGGAATGGTCTACTATCCAACTGCGAATGGCCAATCAGCAATAGATCATTCCTTTAGGGGGGTTGCCACAAGTTATGGTGAATATATAGGGTGTTAAGGTGATGGAATAATTTGAATTCATACAAATTATAGATGATACTAATCCCTATCATGCACTACTATGATTGGATTGGGCCATTGACATGGATTGTGTTGTCAATTTGAGGAGAAGGAGGATGGAATTTGAAAGCAATGGAGTCAGGCTAATAATTTCTCTAGATCCTATAGAAGGCCAAAGATATATTGAACCAGTGCAAACTGAGGACGAAATCGATCAAATATATAAGCTAAATTTGCGTGAGGAAGATTGGATTAATCAACTAACACATGGGATACTTAAGTGGGAGTAGGATAGCTCTTGTTTTTCTGATTGTGATGAAGAACTAGAAAATTAGCTGAATTGATTACATGAGGTGTCTGTGTTGCACTGTAATCATGTGACCCGATATCTGCATTGTATATCCTTCAAATATACAGTTATGCCCTTTGGATTAAAGAATGATCCTTCCATTTCATCACATGTGTTAATTGCTGATTTCAAATAATTTATACATAAGTTTTTTGAGGTATATTTTGATGATTAGACTGTCTTTGGGTTGTTAAAGAAGCGTGTTTCAAATATGTTCTTAAATTTGGATACTTATAGGAATTATCATCTCCTTGAATTTGAAAAAGTGTATTTTCTATGTACCCTTTGGAATACTCCTAGGACACATTTTCTACCAGCAGTGGTTGATGGTGGATCCCACAAATATTACAGTCATAGTCAATTTGGCAGTACCTGGGAATATTGAGAAGTTCTGCTCAATATTGGGGCATACTGTGTACTATAGGAAGTTTATTTAAGGATATGCACTGATAACTACGCCAATGGAAAAATTTCTCAAGGAAGATGCAACGTTCTGCTCAGGTGCGAACTGTCAAAACAGTTTTGAGCTGCTAAAGGAAAATATGGTCATTGTGCCCATCCTAGTCTTCCAAGATTGGTCCAACGCATTTTATTTACATGTGGATGCCTCCTATATTGTGCTCGGAGATGTGTTAGGAAAAACCAGAGTAGGTGAAATTGATCATCCTATTACTTATGCAAGCCGAAAACTCTCAAGCGCGGAGAAGAATTACTCAACCACAGAAAGGGAAGGGCTAGCAATGGTGTAAGAACTGCAGAAATTCTACCGCTACCTATTAGGAGGTAACTTTAAAATGTTAACTAATCATTATTCATTAAAGTAACTGGTCAACAAGCCTGTGTTGGGGGGAAAGTATTTGCATGTTTTTTTTGTTATTTCAAGAGTATGATTTTTAGATTATGGTTAAACAAGGAACATTGAGTGTTGGGACTCACCATATATCATGCATTGAAACAAGAGAGGAATATATAAATATATATTATGGATTGCAAGATGCATAATTTTTTGCAATAAAGGTGGTTGCTGATCATTTCCATGATATCATTCAATTTATGACTACTCAACGCATGTGTGAGGAGTATATCGTTCAATGAAAGAAGGAATTCTTGGCACGTGCGGAAAATGTTACCATTATGATGGACAATTGTAAAAATTGGGTGTAGAAGAGGTCCTACATAGGTATGTCCTGGAATATGAGAGGCATGCCATTCTAAATGAAGTTCATGGAGGAGTTGTCGGTGGTCATTATGCAAGTAAGTCCACAACACAGAATATTTTTGGAGTTTGGTTCTGGTGGCCCATCCTCCACAATGAGGCATATGCACGTTGCTGTGCATATGATGTTTTTCAGAGAACAAGAAAGCCTTCACTCCGAGACGAGACTCCCTTGAATCCACAAATGGAGCTGCAAGCTTTTGAGAAATGGGATATAGATTTTGTGGGACCTATTAATCCTCCAAGAAGGAAGTGTGGTATGCGCTACATTATCACTGCGACAGATTATGTCACTATATGAGCTGAAGACACACTAATGAAGGATTGTACTACTGATATAGCCACATAGTTTATTTTTGACAATATAGGGACTTGGTTTGGGTGTCCTAAGATTCTGGTAAGCGACCAGGGTACACATTTTGTAAAAGAAAACATTAAAGCATTAATAGAATAATTCAAGATGCATCATCAGAAGAGATCTCCCTACAGTAAAATGGCATAGTTGAAGCTTTCAATAATATCTTGGAGACCGCAGTCACTAAGGTATCCAATGCTAACAAAAATGATTGTGATGAGCATGTCCCTACATTTCTCTCGGTATTTAGGACTACTTCAAAGAATTTGACTGGAAATAAATGTTTCAGGATGGTCTATGGGCAATGGGTTGTGTTACCCATGGAGTTCATTTTTCCTATTCTACGCATTGCAACATTTACCAATATGGCTCAAGAATATGCTCTGAAAGACTGGTTTTTGTAGTTGGCTTCTCTGGAAGAAGATCTTTTTATTTCAAATTATCAACAGCAGGTTCAAAAGGAGCGCAAAAAATAATGACATGATAGGCTTATTAGGAAAAATGTGTTCAAGGAAGATGATTTGGTCCTACTCTATGACATAAATTTTACACACCACCAAGTGAAATTGAAGATGCATTGACTAGTGCCCTATGTTTCTAATGAAATAAGTGATTGAGGAGCAGTGTGTCTGGCCATGTTGAATGATGATACCTACCTAGATGTGTTAATGGAAGCCATCTAAAGTTGTACAGGGATGACAATGTGCCTACGAAGTGACTATAAGGCCAGAGTATTAGGCATGCACAGATGGGAAGGAAAATGTGTAGTAAGGTGTGACACATGCATGGTACATATGCGGGGAAGTTTACTAGGTCATACAGGTGCAAAAAATATTATAACTGGATCAAGGACCTAAGGATTAGCTAAAAATTCAAAGTTGCGAGATTGGGTTGGAACTAAGATGGTTGCATAGGAGTCATCTTCTTGATTTTGGCACCACAAATGGTTCAAAAAATGGACACCATATGAGGAATTTATTGCACTTTGAATGCCCAATGGGTCCGGCAGAGCACGGAGGGGCCAGCCCTCCTCCCATGGAACCTCATCATATGACTAGTGTGGGTGCTTAATCTTAAGAGCGCTTAAGAAGCCTAATTTCAGGTTTAATATTTAATTAAGCTTCAGTTAAGTGGATTTTAATATGGAGGAGATTCTAGAGGCACTCCCATATTTAGGCAGACTTCCACTTTTAGTGGAGTTAACTGGCAGTTGCCCCACATTTAGTGGAGGAAATTGGGGGAAAGTTATTTTGGTCATAACTCTCTCATTATTAAACCAAATTGGATGAAATTTTGGTCAATTTTGGATCTCTTCAACCTTCGGAAAACTTTGGGATGGGTTTTAGGTGGAATGGAGGTTATCATCAGCAACTGTTACTTCATGGAAGATGAAGGAGCCACCAAGGCCACCATGATACAAATTTAGTTTGAGGCCTAACCAGGGGAGTTAGAGTCCTTTTCCAGAGTTCCAATAGGCTAAATTGGATAATTCAGATGTTCTAAATCTGATGAAATGGTTTTCAGAGCCTTTAGGGAGCATTAGAAAGCTGAAAATATTCCTTTAAGTTCTAGAAGCCATTTTTTCCTGATTTTGCCAGCAGTAGTGTAGGGCCTAGCCAAGGGAGCTAGAGACCATTTGCAGTGAAAAAGTGGTCATTATTAACTTTAAATTTGATTATGAATCTAATTATAGAGGTTTCAAAAAGTTTGGATAAATTATAGAGGTTGAAAACTCATCAGCGAGGTTTTCTTTTACCCTAGTGCCACAGGGTGCCGATAGTGTATGGAGGCAAAACCAGAGCAGCCAAAGGCTGTTTCTAATGAAAAAATAGTTGAACTTAGATATCTTAGACCTTTTGGAACCAATGGAATTCATTTCAAAACATTTTGAGAACTTCTTCAGCTAGAGAAGTTGAAGGGAAGTTTTGGGCAGCCCTGGGCAAACCGTGGAGGATAGCCTATTTTGGGGACGCTGTGCTTGATTTAAGAAGTTTATCAGTTGAAATTTGGTGGCAGATTTTTTTTAGATACAAAAGTAGTATTTTCAGTGATTTAAAAAGAATTCTGAGGGATTTTGTTCCATTTAGAAGCTCAAAGAAGCTTAGCACACCGACAGAAGGAAATGTGTTAATAGGCCCGTAAAGCTGTTTGCAAAATTTGGAAAGCCATTAGAGGGATGTTAAATGGTATTCTCAGCCCTTTGAATCATTTTATTATTCATTGGTGTTAAGAATGAAACATGTAAAAGAACAATTAATTTAATCCCAAAGAGTCGAGTCTAGTTGACAAGACTCAAAAGAGACGTAGCCCACGAGATTTCGGGTGAACTCCTATATTATATTGTTGTTGTGTTTAATGGTTTAATTGATGAATTATGTTGCTGTTATACATGTTAAATTACAGAAAGAACAAATAAACGTAAGACACATAAATAGTAAAAAAAAGGATACACCACTTTCAAGCCAAAATTCTGTGAAATGTCAAGTTCAAGCTAGATCATTTTAATTAAAACTGAGTGGTAGGTTCTTGAGCTGCATACAAGTTATCCACACCATTTTCAAATAAAAAAAACTATTCGTTGGAAAGAAAAACTGGATAAGAAAGATTTATTACCATTTTTGGGAGCATCTAGGATGGATTTAATGAAGGGATTTTTCCATATTTGGAACCATTTTGTTAGGAATGGAGCCTCATTAATGCAGAGGTAGTTGTTGAAGATGCGCCATAAGTATAAATATGAGTTATGGGGTCAAAATATTTCCCTTTTCTTTTTGAGTGATTTCTATGCTTTGAGCTCTCTGTTTTCCATCGCATTTACTATGTCTATGTCTGGTTTGGATCCATGGTTTGAGGATGAAGTGCATCGAGCAGGTCTAGGATACACTATTCCTAAAAATATGATAGCCACAAGACCAGGCGTTGGCCCTGTTATGCCTATAGTACTAATTTTGGAAACACTTGCACCATCTAAGACTAAGAAGGGGAAATGCTCTGGAATGGGCGGATCTCCACGAGAGAAAACCCCAAGACCTAGTCCTTCAGTGAGAGATAATATGACAACATCCATGGAAGAACTCCTAGAAACCATTGAATAATAAGAGGAGGAGGTGGTCAAACTGGCCCCATTCTCACTGCTGCCAAACTACATTCCACTGCACAAACCATCTTTAAAGGTACCTAAGGACCTGGATAAGGTTCACGTGTGTATCCAAGTGCCCCTAACCTTGATAATGTCCCAATGGAAGGGAAAATGCTCACAAATACTCTATAGTTGTGATTTGATGACTAGGACATCACAGATGTGAAGAATTTACATGAACTTTCACCAAAGCTATATTTGGATCGAGTCACTTATGAAGGAGGCGTTGTGTGCATAGAGAAAAAGAGGGGGGTTCTTGGTCTGCACAACAAAGGCCTTCTCAATTTGCTACAGATCCCTCATTTTGGGTGGAGCCCCATAAATGATATTTGCGTCACACAATTTTTAGATTTAGTCCATGACGACGTGCTTTGGTTGGGAGAGTGCATCCCTATCGACGGTAAATTAATTCACGTAATTATGGGTCTGCCTACTAAGGGGGCTGACCCTATTTCTGACTTTGGTGGTAAAGCGTAGGAGAATGTCGTGGCAAAAAAAATTAAGAATAAATATAACATCACAAGGAAGACCTGGGGATTTGTACTGGAGGAAATAACTAACACCACAGTGCATTTCGCTATGCTCATCTTGGCCTACAACATGATGTGGAAGTGTAGACCTAAGGATGTTCCTGCACATGTGATTGCGCTTGCAGGATGTTTTGAAAAGGGTGTGATTTATAATTGGTGTAGTTAGCTATGGAAATAATTATTATAAAATGTACACGAGGCATAGGAGGAAGGCAAGCCCTTCTAGTATGCTGGTCTCCTTTTTTTGACTACGTTGATTGGGTGGAGATCCCCGAAAGATACATAGTTCCAAAATATTGAACCGAATATGTGCGAAGCTATGCATTACGTGACCTTATGGAAGTTGGCACACCTAATGTGTGAAAAATAAAATAAAATTGTATGGTTTTGTATGATGCTACCTTGAACCCAGCAGTGTAGTCCAAGTGGCGACCGTCACCTACCTTGTATGATCAATACATGATGGTAGTGAATTTAAAGGATACCTTCCATAATATTCATATCCATGGCGAAGGAGTTGTATAGGGAGTATGGTACGAGCTACCATACCTAGTGACAAAGGATGATTTATTGCACGTGATAGCAAAATAGCTAGTGGCCTGTTTGACACCACCTACCCCAATGAAGCAGCGCACTCGGAGAATAAATTCAATGGAGAAAGAAACCAATAAAACCACAGAGACATTTCCAGATAAAGTGACAGAGAAGGTCACATAGAAAGAAATAGAGAAGGAAGCAACCCCCACAACAACTTGAGAGATTGTCAGAGCAACAACAGTGCATGAAAAAATGCATCTGTGCCAAAGGAGACATGTGAAGCTGAAACATCCAAAGGCACCAGGCACGGCTCTGAGACCATTGGAGGTTCGTGAAAGAAGAAGAAAGGTTCCAAAAAGGTATGGCAGGAGGTCCTGTTGTTGGCAGAGGATGGCCTAAATGAAATAAAAAATATTTCCACGTGCGGTTCAGGATCGATGGACAAACATGGAGGTTCAATACAAGTCTGTGCTAGAACTTGCATAACTTGGATTGTTGGAATTAAAGGTATAGGTGAGCTAGATTCAAGAGAGCGTGATTCAGGAGAGCAGGACTAGAGCGTAAGTCACGAGCATGCAACCTATAGATGTTTCCGTACCAACCTCTGTGGATGGACTCTTTTTTCACATCCCCCTGCGCACTATTGAGACAGAGGCCAACCAACATATCCAATTTATAGGATCAGGTGATGTTCACATTAATATTTCTATGTTACGTGCAGGAAATTTACATCTTATGCATTCTATGATCGCGGACGAGCTTTAGTATAGAGATTCCATTGGGCATATGCAAATAAGGGATGCCTAATAGCAGTTTGAGCAAGGACATTAATAGTAATATAAAGAAGAAGCATCCTATATAGAAGCAGAAGCCTAGCACACTACGCTAGAGGAAAATATTGACAAAGTATGCCAAGATATTATACGTGTCCTGGCCACATTGTGCCTATAGAGAAACTAGATAGATTGGCTGCTGGAGTGAAAGAAGTGCGCATGAAGGTGAAAATAGTTTAAACAAAATATGAACAATAGATTGTAGGCCTTCAAACCAAGCTACAGACAGAGACGCCACAAGAGGTTCACAGACAGAGAGCAGCGGAAGTAAAGCATGCCTAGGATAGTATTTCTACCACGGTCACTAAATGTGACAATTTTCCAGATGAAGCTATGAGCGTGTGGACATCTATCCAAAATGATCTAGTTGTGAAGTAGTTGTGCGATGTACTCCACCAGAAAGAGTAGCAAATTGAAGAAATCATAACACTCACACTAACATTAGTTCTCACACATCGCCTCGCTCATCTATAGGAGTGTAGAACAATTCAGACAAATATTGTTGATTTGCATCAGAAGGACCAAATACTGAAGGAACACACGCAACCATGGGTAAAAGATGTGCTTCAGCTTTCACAGATGCTCGAAAACACATTGCATAGCATCCAACAGAATCAGCACAACACTGAGATGGATCTTGAATGGTCGACCACAAAAAAATTAATTCATCAAGCACAAGCTACCGTAGTGCAAAGTTTGGAATTAGTGCTCCCTCTCAAAACATTTGTCCGCACTCATCAGGCTAAGATCAAGGAGCAAGTGCCTTAGTGACTCGGGACGAGTCACATGTTTGTGTTGGGGGCTTGTTGGAGCAGGGTCCCCTGAGGCACAACTTCCGAAGTAATTTTGTATGATTTTGTATGTGTGCACTACAAAAATAGAGTTAAGGGGCTTTTGGGGTGGGTCAAAGTCCCCCATTTTGATGTAAATATGCTTAAGGGTAAACTGTGGGCATCAAACCATGGTTTGATACCATAGTATCTGCGTGCTAGGTGAATATAAATAGATAGATCATTTCTAAGCTAAGTAGTTCTAAGTAAGAAGTAAGTTGATGATATTTTGAAAATTTTATGTGTCTGTAAGGGTCATTTGGGTTGGGTTAAGAGGCTCCTGGTGGCTGTGTGCATGTAAAACTAGTCCTAGTTGTCTATGGAATCAGCTGGATGTGTGCACAGAAGGGGTTTTGTAATGGAAAGCTGATGTATTGAACAGATCTGAGCTAATAGAAACGACAATTTTTGGCAAGCTTACTGTGTTATGCATTTAAGTTGTTTATTGCATATTTTTTGTTGAGATCACATTATTTTTCTTACTTATTTATGATTGATATCTTATGTGGCTATGAATTCTTCTTGATGTTTGATATATATTCTGAAGTATTTTCATTATTTAGATCTGAATCTAGTTATGTTATATTGTATATGCATGAAAGGATCTATGAACTCTATGTTATTCTATTAAAATAATGTGCATTCTTTGTGGTTATACTATATATGGTTGCACACATATATTTACAATTGGTATAAGTTTGCGTCTGGTTTTGATGAGGACCACTTCATTAATTTAACCCTCAAGGTGCAAAAACCTAGTTCTAGCACCCCGCCATACTGCTTCGGGTGAGACGTTGCTCTGTGCAAGCACTGCCGAAGGGGAATGTAGTTGGAGGGTTTGTTTTTTTATCCATAAAATTTGAACCTAGGTCAAGACCCCTCAAGCCAAAATAATATTTTTCTGACCTAAGGGTTGGCACAGATGCACCATTCCTTATGTTGAGTATCATCAATGACAAAGCCACCATCTCTGATAGTGCATTTCAAAATTTGGTCTACCTCCCATACAGATTCATTAACATCCTAATGAATCTCTTTCATTTATGTCACCAGTTGCGCATATCACTTACGCTTCTTCCCATTTACTAGAAGGGTTGGTTCGCTAAATTGGGTTTATTTATTAATTATTTTAAATGAATTTTCCTACATTTTTAGAAGAATTGTCTATAAGTAATGAAAGTGGTGAATATTTTAAGAAAAAATACTTCTATGAAGAGATCTTGAGAATTTCTGAGTGATTTAGAGAGATTTTAGAGTTAGTTAAATCTGTTGGAAGATAAGTGGATCTAGAGGATATAAAAATATATATTTGCTGCCTAATTAGTGGATATTAACTAATTATGGTTTGGAAACCTATTTGTTTAAATATGTAGTCAAGGAACATGAAATTTATGTAGAAATGTGGATAATAAAATAGTATAGGAGTGAGGCCAAGTGGGCCACGTGGGTCGAAAGCAACCGAACTACTGTAAATAAGGAGAGGAGAGGGCATTTTATAATTTATCTCTATAATAATACAAGATAATAGTTTTTAGAGTAGTTTGAATCTATGTAAATCAAGCCCTATTTATTATATCCATAATTAATTAAGTTTGATTGAATATTTGGGAAATATTTAAGCTCAGAAGGGAGAGAATTTCAAGAATGCAAATTAAACTCCATGTAGAGGAAACCATGATCCTTTTTAATTGGGGACAAGCTATTCCTTTGTATTCAAAATGAGTAAGGTGGTAGATAATTGATCAACATAGTGATCAATGATCCAAAGTCAATAATGAATGAAAGAGGATCACAAGTCTATGATAGAGATGCGATAGAGATAATAAACCTATGATAAATCTTGTTGGATAAAATATCATAGTGGCACAACGAAAAAAGTAGAATCCAAAATCTAGAAGGTGAAGTGAAAAAGAGTGAGAGAGTAATGTTAAATCCTATGTTATAGCATCTCATTTGAAATAGGGCCAATACTTGAATTGAGCTTGTACCCTTAGAAAGCCAATGTCAGAGCATAAAGGGCGAAGGACCAAGAAAGGGAAAGACTTTTTTTATTAACTTTCGATGAGAGTGTGCCAACTAATGTAGGACGGGGAAAAAAACTTAATTTTTACTAGAATAATTCTATCAAGAGATGGCTTGGGGTGATGTGTCCTAGTAGGTCTTCTTCAGGAGATTGAAAGAGGAGCACACAAGAGATATTTAGGATAGTTAGGCACTAGGAGGATGTGGAAACCAACCAATGAGGAAAATGCAAGGGTGACATGGCTTATACTAGGTCCTTAGTATGTTAAAAAGCATGGACAAAAATTTTCTCATTCCCCATGTTTCATTTCCAAGAGGTTAAGTCCTTGAGAAATTTTTGAAATGGTTGGGATGACAAGGAATGGGATGACATGTTAAGACCAGTGATCTGGAAATAACTGGGGTGAAGTGGAATCCTTTTGTTGGGGTGAATATTTAAAAGTGGCCATGGAAGAGTGCTAACTATTACTAGAGGTAAAATGTTATGTGTACTTTGATAAAGGGTCAAGGTCCAATTTCACAGAGATTAGGAGAGTGCTAGATAACAATAATTTTCACTTCCCAGATATTGTCTCCTAGAAGGAAATCCTTTGTAAAAGTTAAGAAGAGGTAGGGTGACACAGATCTGGGTGATGTGTAAAGTTGATTACAAGGAAAGGAAGTACGCATTACCTAATAAAAACATAGAGAGAGTGGGGCCATACACATAAGTCACGCAGATGAGATTGTTGAATAACTGATGAGTTATCCTAGGAGTTTTGGAAAAGTACTCAAATCAGGGAAAGTAGGATTTGGTTATATGTTTTGGTCATAAGTCAAGGAGCTTGAGTAGATATAAGCGGCTTATATTATTAACTCTCCCCATATGCTGATTATATATGGAAAGTAGAGGATAAGGTGGTTTTGTTTGGGGTTACACACACACACACACACACACACACACACATATATATATATATTGAAAAGGGCTTGAATTCGATGGTTTTTGTATTACCATTGCAGCTCCTCCCACTTAATTTTAAACATGGATTTAAGAATGGATTTATATCACTAAGTTGGGCTTAAGGAAGTGAATTTTTACCATAAAGGTTGGAACTATGGTTTTTTATGCTACTAGAATTGGAAAAAAACAATTTAGGTTGGCATTAGTGGAAAATCAGGGAAATGGTGGAGTAAAGAACATTAAAATTACAGCTAAGAATAATTCCTCGTCTTTGGCCAACCCAGGTAATGAAGAAAATTTGGTCTAAGGAGAAGAGGGACTGAGATAATTTGCATGTTTCCTTATCTATAGACCCTCTGGAATATCTTGCCCCAATCCCTTTTTTCGTCAACCAGGGTGGCTTCAGAAGGAAAGCGTCTCATACTTAATACAACAATAATGGGAAACCCCAATATTGGGATCCCAAAATTTTGTTTGGGAACCAAAAAATAAAATGGTGAATCAATCTCTAAGAGAATGGGAAAAATATAACTTGAAGCCCCCAAGACACTACAAACTTTAACTTGCTGGGCATGTTGAGTATCATTAATATTCAATGGAAAATAATCAAATAATAGAATGTAACATTGTAAAATCTTGAGCTCAGGAAATTAATAATCGTGTCAAAGAAATCACTCCTTAGGGCCTCCCAAAATTTTCCTCCTTCCCTGAGATCAAATAAGAAGGATATCATTTATTCAGAGAATGTATTCTAAGGACAAGGAAAATTATCCAAGATAGGTGTAATTTTTCAATTCTTGTATTCCTCCAACTATCTCAGATTTTCATAATTTCCAGCTAATTAAACCAATTGAAGAATATTTAGAGGTGATCAAATCCATTTGGTCCTGATTTTTAGAGGAAACTCGTGATCTAGATGACTTTCCAATAAAATTCTTCAGAAATTCTAAGGTCAAATCAAAATGGACCTTTAGAGAATGGTTAATTCATGTAGATTGAAAATGAATATGGAAGGAAACACCACCTCTTCATTCCTAGCTTTAATTCCAAAATAGTAAAAAGTAACCTTGTTCTCTAGCTTTCAACCTATTTCATTATGCAACTCAACCTACAAGATATTAACCAAATTAATTACTATGATATTAAGCAATATTTTTCCAGCAATAATATATAAGAATCAAGGTGGTTTTTTGAAAAACAAACAAATTTTGGAGAATGTGATTCTTTTTCAAGAGGTTATCCACTCTAGCACAGAAAGTGGTGAGCTAGTTTTGGTGATCAAAATTGACATGAAAATGATTTTGATATAGTTTTCCATTAATTTTTGTATTATATGATCGAAAAATGGGGTTTCTTTGAGATTTCTTTAACATGATTAAATCTTTTATTGGAAATCCATGGATGGAAACATTGGTTAATGAACGACCTTGTAATTTTTTTTCGACCTAAAGTGTTTTGACGAAAGGTTGTCCCCTATGTCCCCTTAATACTTTCTTGTTGCAAAGAGTCTTAGCAAGAATTTGGAATGGTCCGAAGTTGAGGGTAGATTAAAAGGCCTAAGTATAGCAATGAAGACTAAGGAATTCAGTCACTTAATTTTTTTTATGACATACTACTTTTGAGAAATGAATTAAAAAAAATTACAGTGAGGTTCAAATAGTTATTAGATCCATATTTGGGACTCTTTTGGGTTTAGTCAATAAATAAAAGTGTATGATGTTTAGGTGGAATAACTTTGTTTTAAATCTTATGAATATATCCAAAGTTTTTTAATTCCCTTTGGAATTAGAATGTGTTTTTTAAAAATACCTTGGAATTAAAATTTCCACGGGAAATTCTAATTCCAAAACCTAGTTTGAAGTCTTAAGAAAATTCAAAAAGAAAATGTAGTCCTATGGAGCGCAATGACTTTCTGTAGCTATCATAATCATCTTGGTTAAATCAGTCTTGTCCTATGTTCCCATCTACCTTTGTTTTTGCATTCTAACTCCAAAATTTTTGGTTAATCAGATGATTCCCATTATTCACAACATTATTTTTTAATGAGGAAGGAATAGTGAACATAAATTCCATCTAGTGACTTGGAACACCATTTGTAACCCTAGTGAAAATTCCATGTAATAAAAGTTAATAAAGGAAAAATAATAACCATGGTCATGGGACACATATTCCAACCTAAATGTTGGGCAAAAAAAATCCTACTGTGGGTGTTCATATAGTTTATTATGGCTATGGAAATTACAAAAGGAAATGGATAAGGCTTTATAAAGGAAAGATGATATTTTTTGAAAATTTATTTATGAAAATAATGGAAATTAGGAGAAAAAAAACGTGAAAGGTAATAGGTTGCATGTGAGGATGAAAACGAAGGAAAAACAATAGAGGATTGAATAAATTAGAGGCTTCATTAATAAAAAGTGTTAAGAGTATCACTTCACATACTTTAATCAGTTAATTTTTAGAGCTCTCATTCTATTCTCTCTCTCATACTCTTGGACACTTAAGTTTCTTGGAGAAATATTGGAGATTGTGGAATACTTGTAATTTTGGAGCAAGAAGGAAAAGGGAAGAAAAGGAAAGAGCAGGAGGACATTAGGATCAACAACTAAAATGGGATTTTCTTGTAGATACTGAGTTGAATGTATGATTTCCTCACTATTTTTTGCATGCATGGCATATGCATGTGGTTATTGGTTTATGATTTTTCATTGGGATGAAGGATTTACTCAATTGATAGTGGTTTTTCCTAGCCTTTCCATTCCTTGGGTAGTCATGGTGAGATGGGTTTTACTTTTGTTTTATGGTTGATTTTCATGTGCCTTTGGTTGTGGGTTGAGTTATTAGCTCCTAGAAGCCTTGGCTGGAAAAAATATCTGGAAGATCTGTAACAACTTGAGTTTAGCTACTAGTACTATAATGTTTGGTTGGAAAAATTCTCTAGAAGACCTTGGTGGGCGTAGTTACTAATCCTAGAAGCCCTAGTTGGAAAAATTCTTTGGAAGCCTGACATTAGCTATGGGTTTAGTTATTATTCGCAGAAGCCCTAGTTGAAACAAACACTTTGGAGCCCTAGACAACTTGGATACAGACTAATCTGGTGATGGTTAGTGATGTCTGACAATGAGGTGGAACCATTGGTTAAGTATTTCCATTGTCAACCTATGGAAGCCCTAGTTTGGCTTTAATTGACGTGTTTTATGAGATCCCACATTCATTCTTAGAATATGGCACAAGGGTGACTTGCTGAAGAGAGATTTGGCTCAACCATGTCTATGGTCCGGTGGTACTTGGAAGTACTAGACTTGGTTGTATTTTTCTTATGAAAATAAATTCTATTTTCCTCTTGTATTTATGGGGAAATATTCTTGTTATTATGTGGCTTATATGAATATTCTATTCTTGTCATTTCTATTGTTTATATGTTGTTCATAAATGTGTTCTATGACATTGATGATGTATGGCTCTCATTATGTTTTGATTTGTAAATGAATGAACAATGAATATATGACCCAATAGATGATAATATAGTTAATGTGATGAGGAAACAATTATTCTTAGAAATTCTCATATAAGTATTAGAAACTTATGCTCAGATATAGTGTTTAAACCTATAGATTACCTATTTGTGACATGTTTGACGAAATACATGTCATGGATAGTAGGGTTCAATTCATGTCCTTGTTCAAGTGATTCCATTTAAATCATTATTCCATTGTTATGTTTCATTTTTGAAAGTGTCATGGAGTTATAAGCAGTGGCTTGAGCCTTGGACCTAAAAAAATGGCACATAAATCGGGGTCGCAGGCTCAAAACTACTTGAAAAAGACGCCAGTCTCATGCATTCCCATGTTGTGTGAAAGACTCAAGGTTTCCGGTCACACTCTTTCCCATGTCAATGGAGTGATTGGGGGATTGATGCACTAAAATATTAGTTTTTCTCAGGGGATAGCCTCCTTGAAGGTTTGGATGGCTCTTGGGTGTCCTGTAGCAGTTGTAGAAGATATGTGTTGTTGTGCTCTATCGATTCCACTTCCTTAACTGAGACATAATGAGTTGAATCATATCCTAGTAACTCTTCATCATATTTTTACCTTGGTTACTTGGTTAGATGTGGGAGGAGGGTGTTACAGATGGAGCCTGAGTTAGTAGAGGAGGATGCTATGCACATCATGCATGATAGTCCTTTGGGGGAGATCCAGATAGAGGCTCACATTGAGTCTGTGATGGATATGTGACTAACCGCGTGGTCAGCCATTAAGGAGGAGAAGTCAGATGCATTGACATCGAGTACGGTGACAGAAGTTGCAGATCCATATCCTCTGGAGGTGTTGGAGGTTGATGGGATTGTCCTGCAGGGGGCTAGTAGATAGCAAGAGCTGTTGGATATGGTGGAGCATCCATCTGTGGGTCGACACAAGGATGAGGCGCAGATAGATGTACTCACAGTCAGCAGAGCTGCAGTGTTTTTAGTGGGTAGCACTCTCCAGGAGTACATCGATGGAGCTTGCAGCATATCTTGCCCACTTTGGCCCATTATAGAGAGAGGGGCTTCCTTCTACAGGCAACTTTCATTGGCAGATAGGGAAGAGCAGTGAGAGTTGATTACGGGCTGGTAGAAACACTCCAGGTGTGTTCCATATGCAGTTGTTGTAGCTACATCGGATTCTTCTTCCAAGATGGACTGGCGGGAGATCATGAATTGGCACCCTATTGATGGTATGATATTCTTTGTAGGGAGAAAAACAGAGCAAGGGCCCTCCGACATAGCGGATGTTACAAATTCCAGCTGGCAGGGAGGCACAGGTCATCATTTCTTCAGCACTCCATCCCGATTTTAGCAGAGCAGGATCAGCGTGGGATTGATTCAGGACTTGGATTGGAGAGAGGTGATGAGTAGGTACACAGCTGACGAGACAACTTACACAGCCATAGATATAGTGCAACATGGGACATGGTCTTCACCTCTTAGAGAATCAGTCATAGCCAGAGGCAGTGCACAGTTCGAGCCATGGGACTTGGGCGATTATTGGCCAAGGTGGCGATGGGATTCGAGAGGATTGTTGGTTGGCTAGTATCGTGAGAGATCAGTATGGGATCCTGGAATTGAGAGATTCCTTCATATCAAGGTGATGCATAAGGTAGGGAATAATCAGTGGCGCATCTAGGACCCAGGCACATTTTAGAGTGTCGGTGGGGAGCATTAGCTAGAGAGGAGGCTTGTTGAGGCATTGCTTAAGGACAAGCAATTTTTTCCAGATGAGGATGCCACTTGGGATAATGAGAAGATTTTGCAGCATCCATCACTTCAGTTGCCTGAGGGCAAGCAACATTTTGCTAGGGGGGACTGTAATATTCTTAATTAGCAATAGATAATTGGAATATTCGATTTTGTATAGTTTTTCCGTCTACAGGTTGTAAATAAATAAAAAGTGAGAAAGAGGGTCTAACTCACTTTAGTAGAATAATACATCCGCCTAGTAGCACAATGTTGTGACTCAAGGGGGGTCAAGGGTGGCCACACACCACGTAGAGGAAGGGGCCTACGTGCATTCTAGAAGCTTTTGTGCAGATAAGAATGAGGATGTGGAGGAGAGAGAAGTTACGACGGGTTTTGGAGGGAAACCAATTCTATAAAAGATGGAGGAGCCTCCTCATTTAGATCATTATGGATTTGTTGATTTTGGAGTGAGACTTTGGCCTTATTTCACACGCTGGATGTTTAGCCTATCTTCAGCACAATTTAGTGCACCAAGTCTCTCCGTGTAGAGATCTCACCCTTAGCCCCGGGGGACTTCGAGTGCCTGCTCGAGCAAGGTTTGTTTTTCAGTGTTCTGTGAGTTGTTTCATTGTTTGGGTTTGTTGCAGAGCTGGAGCTTAGACAGACTGCGTAGTCACTGGGAGAGAGGACGCAGTCCCTTGTGGTAGAGATTTGGATTGGGGTTTTTGCAGGTGATTTCGCGGGGATTTCGAGTAGAGGATCAGCCCTTTCCTGTCAGAGGTTTTTGGCATAGTTTCTGGCAGAGTTTTAGCTGTTTCTATCCAGCCACTACGCTATCCCTTGGAGGCCAGCGTAATTCACTAGGGAGGCAGTTTCTGGTTGTTTCTGGAGTCGGCCATTCTTGTAATGGTTCGTGGATCTTATCGTTGTTGTTCAGGAGAGGAGGTTTTCTGATTTTCATCTCATTCTGGCAAGGGGATCAACCCCTAATCTTCAATCGCTTCCAACAGTAGCAGCAACACAGGATTTTTTGAACAACTGGGATGCAGTTCTTAGAGCATATATTTCTTGTCTTTTCTGAGAGTGTTTTCTCACTTGCATTGCACAATATCGCTTCTTGTACTTCACTGTATTTCTCAGATTCATGAAATGGCTCAGCATTTTCTCTATATGTTTTCTGGTTGAATTGTCGTAGTTGCCGTGGTTGCTGTAGTTTCTGTATTCTCTTTCTCTTTATATTATTGTGTTTGAGCGCTATAGTTCTATACCACTTGGTGTGTTTATCTCTCACTCCTAGACAGAGTCTGGAAAGGGCCAGGTAGCCTCCGGATCTCGTTCTCCTTTAGAGGCAACATATCTGGTAAATGCCCTCCCAGTCTATGTCTGGTTGGGGTTTTGCCGTGTTTTAGAGATATCCCCGAAACGGGATATTACAGCATCAGAGCATGGTTCCCCCCTCATACTAGATGGGAAGCATGTTATTCATGCATTCATGTAAGATGCATATGTATTACTTATTATTGTGGTCCATGTGCTTGTTGAATATTCATGGTGTTGGTCATGATTGAAGTGATGTCACCATGTGAAGGTTAATGGGGTTGTTGTGGAATGTGTCGTCATGAGTGTATATTTGGTTATGCATCTTTTATACATTTCAAGTGCTTACATATTGTCCATGTATATTGGTATGGTTGTTATTGTAATGCATGGGTTGAAAGTATGTGATTGATATGCTCGTGCATTGATGACTGAGCTATGGTTATAATGATGTTTATATGTTATTTTTATTCATATTATACATAATTACATGTAGTTATGATTATGTGTATGCATGTAATATGTTGATTGGTTGATCATGCAGGAGATATCATGCCTAAATTATGCATACATTGGTTTTTTTTATGATTTGTTTTAGCTAACATAGTATGCCTTGCATGAAAGAAACCACAATGACTTACAAGATGGTATACAAAGATTCCGCCTATGAATGAGATGAGAAACGTGGTGTTGGGCACTCTTCTGACTTTGAAAACAAATTCAAGAGTTTGAAGGAAGAAATAAGTAATTTCAAAGTATATAATGATAGAACCTTATAGGAAAAAGAGAAACAAACAGATTTTAATGTAGTAATTCTTCAGGGTTTGTCATAATTGCAGAAAAAGGGATCACTGTGGATAAACTATAAAAAAGAGGATGGGACTAATGGTGCATATGGAAGTAGGTATCATGGTGGTCAAAGGGTTGATGGAGATGACATAATCAGAGATGGCAGGTTATTTTTCACTCCGTATAGGAGAGGTGATAGAAAAAGGTAGTATTCTAGTTCTGGTTCTGAAAGGAACTATTATCGCCAACATTATCATCCTTATAGGAGGAGTGACTTGCAATATTTGCAGGATGGGTTGAAGAAAGGAAATCCACCTACAATTGGTGGAGAGATGAAGAAATCATGAAGGGTAAATCATAATAAATACATTCATCTTTAAGGGTAAAGCATATATTTGGTGGGAAGACATGAAGAAGGACAGATATATTTATGAGGAGGAGTTGAATTTGAGTGAATTTGAGAGATTATTCAAGAAGAAGTAGCTATCGGAGAGATACTACAATGATAGGGAAAAATAAATTTTTGAGCTAAATATGGGATTAATGACTAATGAGGAGTAAATTAGTAGGTTCTTGGAGCTCTTGATATATGTGCCTTACCTCAAGGAGGAGAAGGCCAAGATTTATAGATTTAGCAGTGGGTTGCCGATAGCATTCAAAGACAAGATAGAGTTTGATGAGCCTAGATAATTGGAGAAGTCCATTCGAAAGCTAAAGCCCTATTATGAGCAATGAAAGCATAGGTTTCAAATTAAGCAGGACTAGAAATATAATGATAAGAATAAAGGGAAATGGGATAAAATGTGAGAAAGGCCTCAAGACACAAGTAACAAATATAATGTAACACTGAACAAGAAGTTTATTGCATGTAACAAAGGGAAGGGATTTTAGTTTGAGGAGCAGAACAAGGGTGCAGTCTGGAAGCCTATTTAGTGTTGGAGTTGTGGAAAATATCATCGTAGGAGATAGTTTCCACAATATCAAAGTGGTAGACCGCATATATATAGTGCACAAGAGGTACATAAATTTGTATAGATTGGAAAAATTATTCCTACAACCGATGCAGTGGTGAATAACATGCATGAAGATGATTGAGTGTCTATTATCAAGATGGAAGGTAATATTTTTTATCGAGTTGCTTCTATTTTGATCGAATATTGACCTAATTATAGTTATGTTCATACATACCTTCTGGATAATTTTGGTTTGAATAGATAAGCGCATGAAAAATATTGGTTAGTGCACTTAGCTACAAGTACCTAGAACAAAGTTCATCATTGGGTAACAACTTGTGCATTTGACTTGAATGGTATGCCTACATCAGCACACTTGAATATATTGTTCTTGGGAAAATATTTTATGATTTTGGGTATGGATTGATTGTATCTTCATAATAACAAGGTGAATTTTTATGAAAAGCCGATTGAGTGCTTGTATGACAATGGGGAACAAAGATTCTTGCAGGTTAAGAAGAAAAAAACATCAGTGAGAATGGTTACAACTATGCAGGCCGATCATAGTCATAGGAAAGTGTGTGTTTTATTTTTTGTGCACATTTGTAGTGACAAAGGTAAGGAATTAGAGGATGCATATGAGTTATGAAGGTACCCAGTTCTACATTAGTTTTAGGATGTATTCCTCGCATATATTTCATAGTTTCCACCTCACATGGAAGTACACTTTTCTATTGAGTTAGTACCTGGGGAAGAGCTAACATCTATGGAAACTTACATGATGAGCACACATTAGTTGGTAGATTTTAATATACAGTTGAAGGAAATGTTACACAAGGGATATATTATGCCAAGTGTATCACCTAATTATGGTGCAATGCTATTTTTTGTGAAGAAGAAGGATGGTACTCTCAGGTTGTGCATTGATTAATCAGTTGAAGGGAGAAGTAGTGTTCTCGGATATTGATCTGAGATCAGTATATCATTACATATGCATTAAATAATATTACATTCACTAGATAACATTCTAGACTAGCTATGGGAATTATGAGTTTGTTGTAGTTCCTTTCGGTTTCACTAATTATCCAGCTAATTTTATGAGCTTGATAAGTAGTGTGTTTCATCCTTATTTGGAAATTTTTTTTATTGTGTTCATTGATGATATATTGGTATATTCTAAAAATGAAGAAGAGCATCATGAACTTTTAGAAGCAGTGTTGAGATTGCTAAGAGAGAATCACTTGTATGTTAAGCTTATAAAAAGTATTTTCTTTCACACAAAGTTACATTACCTAGGACATGTTTTCTCCAAGGAAGGCGTAATAGTAAATCTAGAAAATATAAGGGATATCATGGAGTGGGAAGCTCCTAGGAATGTGGATGAGGTAAGATCATTTATGGGTTTAGAATGTAATAAGAGGAGATTCATCAAGAACTTCTCATAGATTTCTTAGCCTATCACATCATTACAAAGGAAAGGTAATAATTCTGAATGGCCAGAGGAAGGCGGAGCCAGTTTTGAGTAGTAATGTAGTTGCTGACACATGCTCCAGTGTTAAATATCGTAGATCTAGAAAAATAGTTTTTGGTATGTATAAATGCTTCCAAAAGAGGAATTGACGGAGTCCTTATGCATGAAGGACATGTTTTATGTGTTGGCTTGACGGGTCTTAACCCAAGTTCGGATTTATCGTTCAACCAATAAAACCCTCCAACTATTGGCCCTTTCGGTAGTGATCTGCTTGCATAGAGAAAAGTCTCACCCAAAGAAGTATGGGGTGTGCTGGAACAAGGTTTCTACACCATAGGGGAGCTTTTGATGTGGTAGGCCTAATCAGACTTTCTGCGAATAATATAACTAGTTTGCGCAACTAGAGTAATAGATCTAACCCTTTCGCAAATTTATACATAACACTGTAAAATATATCGTGCACAATGATCAATTGTACTTCATTCAGATCTATTTATCAACTAATTCTCATACATATATGAAATTAAACACTTACAGAAGTAAATACAGAAAAAAAAAATAGATTCAGATCCTCAAAAAATAACAGATAATCAAGATATTAAAACACATAAGAATCCGGGTTCACCAAAAATTCCTTCTTTATTAAGAGATATGAAATTCAGTACAATCTATCCTATGTGCACATAGAAACATATTTCACGCATAGCTTAAGACTTGGCTCTCCATGCACACAACTAGCAGGAGCCTTTCTACCCAGAAAAAACCCAGAATTAGATCAAAATATTAATCAAAACCATACATATCATCATGATGTCCTTACTCAATTCGCTCTTACATATTTATACTATCATTTACACACACATACCATCGTCTCAAACCATGTTTTGAGACTCATGGTTTTTCCCTTTTAACCCATTACAATGATTAAGGGACTTTGACCCGCCCCAAATCCCCTATTACTATTTACGCGCAACGCGTATAAAAAACCTTAGACAAAATTAACCATGAAAAGTACACCCAGGGGGCCCCACTCCATCAGGCCCCCAACACAATCTCGTGACTCGTCCTGATTCACTGCGAGGTGGTTGCCTTCTTCATCACCTTCAATGATTTGAAATTTTTTTGGAGTGATGTGATGACTTACGCTATGTGTAGCACCGCTCTGTGCTTCATCGACCAACTTAGTTGTTGTTGGCCCCTCAACTACCGAAATGATGCTACATTTTGTTTTTTGTAATATTTTGAGGGCATTTTCAAGGTTTTGCGAGAGTTGTAGGACTTCTTGAGCTTAAGGTTGCATCATTGTTTCCAACAACTATTCATGGCAGCACAGGTCCTCAATATCTGTCTGAATGACCTTGCCCTCATGAAGTCTAGCAATATGTTGTACTCTCACCAGATTATTCACTGCCATTGTGATCTATGTCAATTGTTGCTCTTTTATTATCATCTCATTCCTTAGTTACTGGACCATTGGTTCATTCTGAACAGACATCCAAACCCCATGGCTTCATTGAAGTTTGTACCACATTATACCACTGCTACTATGACACTGTTAGTGGATACCTTTACCTTTGGTTCACATTGTGCTCAAACCTCCAGTAGTGTCTTGGGTTGAAGCTTCATCTGTAATTTGGTCATCTATTGTTCAAACTTTGTATGCATGGTCTGGATCTCGGTGCACGATTATTTTAGTGCATCAACTAGGCTCTCTAACCTCATTGCTGGCGTGGCTGAGGCAAGGACAATGAACTTTGGCAGGTCACTGCACACACGATCAATCATGTCTTCTAATTCCGCCTGTAAATCCTCAGTTACACGACACGCCTCCTCTGCATTATATTGCTTCTTCTGAGGTATTATTTCTTTATGCTGAGATTCGACGATGTCTTGGAAGGCATGGGCCTCCCAGTACTGTAAATCATCCACAATCATGGTTTGGATAGAGTGGATTTTTCCTCCAAGTAGAATCATCGGGTTGACGTTAACCTCTCTGCATGCTTGCACAATATCGTGCAAGGTATGGGGTTCAACTATAATGGAAAGTCCTAGAATCTGAATCATTCTGATGTCTAAGGAGGATGGCAACACCGTATTGATGGGCTGTATTATCACTCTAGTAATTTCTTAAGTTGTGGGATTTTGATTTTTTATTCAAAGAACACTAGAGGTAACCACAAACCTACTTCAAACTCTAGGATCTAGCCTTTCTAGGGTTCAGAGAAGGCTCTATCTTTAATATTTATGTTTGTTTTGATTTTTAATATTAGGCTGGTTATGAAAGTACAATTTGGTTTTGGTTTAAAGGGTTTGGTGGGGAAAAATTACTTGGAGGTAAGATAGAGAGAAATCTATTTATCCATTGGGATATGGAGTCTAAATCAAGCTAGCAACACTAGAAATCAAGGCTAAAAGGTACAAATATATTAAGGGAAATATAGATAACTCTTAGAGATTTAGGAAAGTGGTTTTTTGTAAGGTGGTATGATCGGGATAAAGGGCACTTAAGGATCCCCTGATCCAGGAAATGGAAGTAGAGGGCAGAGGTCAAATGGGAGTGAGAGCAATTAAAAATTCTCAACACCGAAAATCAAAAGAAAGCATTAAAATGGCAACTAGTTAAAGACGAGGAGCACTTGACTAATCCTGTAATAATACTCCTAGTTACACATTTAGATAGAATAAACATATAATGAATTGCATGAAACTCAGAAAATGAAACAATGATAAGAAGGGAGTACTTCACTCATCAACTTATCACAGGGAGTAAATTGTCTTTTAACAGTAAAATCAACAAACTGTCTTTTTATTTTAATTGTTCATTTGACTATTTTACCTCTTATCTTTACATCAAATCAGTAAAATTTGTCCATTCTTCTTCCTTGGGAATTTTGACATTTCTTGACTTCTTGAAATTCTCATCAGCCTCTGTATATATCTAGAAAAAGTGGGCTTGATGACAAATATATGTTTAATCTCATGCTGTAAAAAGAAGAGATCTTCAAAATACTAAAGGAGGACTTTCCCTGTGCGAGTGCCTTGTGCTAGTGGCTTGTTAACTTGCTCTTTAGAAAATTCTCTGATCTTCTTATCATAATCCTTCTGGGGCATAAGTTTTTCATTAAAAACATGGATTTCTTGTAGGCCCCTTTGTCTTAAGTTTGTGTATTTTACCATAAATGTTGTTATGGCAATGTTCATTGTTTCACATTTTTCTTCAAGATTATTCATCAAGTTCTTCTTAGTTACAACCTTTTTTCTCTGTAAGATTGTTTTTGTCCTGTATGAGACTTTCAATTCTTCAAGTTCCTCCGTATTCTTGTTGTTCAAGAATGTGATGAGTTTTAAAGCCTGAGTAGACTTATCATTCAACTCATCTTTTGCGCTTTGTATCTATGTCTATGCTACCAACAACAAATCTCTATGCTCATATATAACCTGAATTGAAGGCCATTAATTTTGAATGGCTTCAATAATGTTATTCCAGAGATGATTTTTTACATATGAAATCTGCTCAATGAAATTTAGCTCTTTTTGCAAATTCTTGATCTGTTCTCCCAATCTAATTGCTTTTTGTTCATGGCTTTTAGCATTTATCAGAGCTATCTTATTTGCAGCTTCAATATTTTCAATCATCTTTTTAAAGGTTGTTGATTTCATTTGTCTTTAAAGAAATTTCTTCCATAGCTTTAACAATCTGGCTTGCTTCATCTCTTTGTTGGAAATTTGTAGTAGAAGAGTTTGTAGCTGAAGTAGTGGCTAAATTCACTGGCACTGCAGTTGCCAATGAGCCCTTTGGTGATAATTTTTCTCCTAAAGTAGAGGACGCTACTATAGTTATTACTGGAATAACTATAGGAATTATAGGTCTCATGTTCTTTTATAGTCTCTTTTTCTTTAACAAGGTTGTCCATTTGGGTCTCAATCTCTTTGATTTGAGCAGTCAGTTTAAGAATGAGCTTCATCATTTCTTCTTTCTCACTCTGATCTTGAAGGATTTCCTTGGTTTGTGGATGCTCACTTTGAGGAAGCTTGAGTTGTTTCCTCAAAGCTGCTATGTCATGATTATTTCTCTTTATCAATAGTTCTGTTGCTTGAATGTTTGAGGGATCATATTCACCTGTAAAACTAATTCCTCTAAGGCTAAAAATCCTTAGATCCTTGGCATATAAATATGCCTTGTCTATATTCATATGATCCTTCATATTAATGATGGCATTCTGTAGCTTATTTGCACTCATTGCCTTGGTTGCTACTGTAGAATAAAGCATCTCTGAGCTTTGTCTGTGAAATTCAATTTGATCTAGCTCATGGACAGTTTCTGCATCAATCTCAAGGTCCACCTTCTTATAATATGTTGTTTTTTTGGGTATTGAGGTAGTAGGTTGTAGGAATGATATGATTATTTTTTTGGTAGAATAATCAAAGGTTGATAATAGCCTATTCTGATTTCTAGGCTTTGTTTGAGGAATTGAGAATATATATGAGTCTTTATCTCCTCATTCTTCTGCTTAATTTGCTTGTATTTATCCCTTATGTCCAAGTCCTTTTCTTCAGCTGATTGTGAGGAAGAGGCCTCCATGTTATGCTACTTCTTAATCATTTATGTATCATTCTAATTTTTTGTTGATTCCTTTTCTATTTCCATAAGGGTTTCATTGATTATAGTTGTGGCTATATCATCACTGGTTACTGGAGAATATGACTCATCAACATCAATTGTTACCTTTTCATTATCAACTGAACTCAGTTTAAGCCTCTTGTTATAGATTATTTTGAATTTGGTTTCAGTTTTTGTCTCTGTTGTATAACCTCCTTCTTCCCTGCTTCCTTTTGCTGACGTCTCTGGTTGTTTTGCAAGTTCTAGAGCTTGTATTGTGTCCATTTTACCTATTGTCTGTGTATTACTTGCTGTATCTATCAATTTATTTTCCAGCCATTCAACATGGTTAGTAAATTTCTCAATCTCGGGCTTAAGCTCATGTATGAAGGGTTTTAATTTTCATTTTACCCTTAGACTGCTCAGGACCCCCTGAGGATCATTGTTCCATGGAAAACTCTCTTGAAATTTAAACTCTATTAATCTCTTTGTGATTTCTTTTTCGGCATCTCTATGGTTTATGATAAAGGGACCAGCCCGATTCTTTAACTTAAATTGAGTCTTTTTTCTGGAAGCCATGAAGTTAATAGAATCAGAATTGAGAATTTGTCTCAAATACTCCAGTGAAAAAATTCTCATGCTCATATATCTAGGCTACTTATAAGGTAATAGGTTGGATCCAAAAATTCTTAACTTTTTATGCTTCTCATAGAGATAACAATCTCCCATTTTACTCTGTTCTGAAAGTTGCAAGGTTATTTTCATTTCGTCACTAATTCTGGGCTACTCTGCTTTATTCAGAATGTTCATTGCTGGATGTAGAAAAAGGTCTGAAAAATATGTGTAGGTGAAATTACTGCCCTCTTTCATTAGCAAGGAAGTCCAGAAGATAATGGATAGAGGCTTACCCTTCAAGTCCATATTTTGTAATGCAATAGGAAATTTATCGGTTTGAAAGAATAAGAATAAGTGAAACAGATAGGATGAGTATCTAAAAACTCTTTCAGTGGGTAATTTTATCAGCTGATGATGGATATTGTTGCATATGAAACTAGAAAAGTCAATATGACTGATGGTGGTTGGCCTGGAGACAAGGTGGACAGTAAATCTAGAATGGACTCATCAGTGTTGTTGGGCAGTGAAAAAGGTATGAAATTACTATGTATTTTCTCACTCTTTTACCATAGACATACTCCTCTTTTCCTTGGAGAGGTAATTTATTGTAAGAATTATAATAGAATTGGAAAGGTTTATGTTTAGTACAAAAATATGCCTAAAGGTTACTTTTTGTTGACAAAATAGGAATTCGACGAGGTGAACAGTTGTACCAAAGGCGGGGTTGAAACTAATGTAACTGCTGCTCCATCAGTGTTGAACCATATCCAGCCAAAGGCAAGGAGATCGGAACGAATTTCCAAGAAAAGGCAGGGGACAACTCGTCCTCGGTCAGAGTGAACAAGATGATAACTAAACAAAAAGGAGCAAATCCCTCGGGATCCTTCGATCCTGAGGGATCGCTGTTCAAACTCATCTTATTCTTTGAATTGTCCGTCGATATTTGATATAAAAAGCAATGTCCTTTAGTGACAGTGACTCAGTGATTTGGTCGAAAGGCTTTACATTTAAACATTTCCTCTGTAATATAATGTTTTATTGACCCTCGACTTTTAGAGAAACTCCTCTGTAATGCTTTATGTTGGTTTAATATAAGACATGTGTTTCGTTTCATCTTCTAAGTTCTGAATTAGCCCAGCAGTATTTCACTGGCACTAAGGGCCCGACTCTGGTGGAATCACTTCGTTGTTTGTATTTTTAATCCTTGCTTATTGTTTTGTGAAGTGTGTTTAATGTTTATTTAAATTACATAATTGATTTATCGTTGTTAGACCAAATACAGAGTCATTGCTATTTCATCCTTTACAAGAAGCACATTTGTTGTTCGGTTATCTTGTTATCATTATAAAGCTTTGTTATTCTGTATCTGATTCGAGTTGTTGTTCCATTAATTTATGATTTGTTATAATTGATTGTTGCGTGGTAAGTGGTTGTCGATAGGATTGAAGTGTGGAAATCTAGTTGCTTGATTGCGTTAGAGTTGTAATTGTTGTTCATTTCATATTGTTGTTCCACTTCTGTTCATTATTTATTCATAGCCTTCGATTAGCAAATAGATGAGTTATAGTTACATGTTGTTGTTCCTTTCCAGATTTTGTTCCTTTTAGTTATTTTCATTAGCGCGCAGATTGAGTTTTCTTTTATTTTGATTTCTTTAAAGGTCACCAACTGTAGAGGACAATTGTTATTGCGTCCAACTCCCCAGATTGGTTATCTTGCATCGATTTCTAAGGTAAGGAGTTATTGCTATTGTATCCCTGATCGATGTTTTGCAAGATTGATGTAGTTTAATTTTCAGAGCATTTCCATTCATGTCACTGTAATTAGATTTCTTTACAAGAATTTGTTACTTTTGCATTTAACATTCTGTACTACATCTTCACAGCATTGCTCTTAGATAATTGCATCCTCAGATAGAGTACACTCTTGAAATAAAAAGTCGCTCCCGGATTGATGATTAATGTAGGCTAATTAGGTGTTCAAGAGATACCTTTTTACGACCCAACATTTTGGCACCGTTGCCGAGGAGAGTGTATGCCATTTCAAAAGAGTGATGCACAACTGATTTTCTTCTGCTTGCGAAGAATTGGGTATTAAAGACAGAAGGTAAGAACCTGCGCACTGGGAAAGAAATACACTTGCTTGCAACCCGCTTCACATCACAAGAAGGTAATCTTCTTTCTTTAGGTAGGAATGAAGATTTGTTTTCTTGAATGAATAGACCAACTAAGAAAAACAAAATTCCTCCTAAAACTGAAAAACATAAGGGATCGGTGACCCTTGAGCGAACAACTTTTATTGATGAAATCCTTAAGAGAACTGAATCTCAGCCATCAGTAGGATTTAGAAGAAATATTTCTAGACAGCCTACTAGTTCCCTTCAGGTTACAGAATCACCATCTGAAGCCTTTGCTGAGATACATAGTCAAACAGAGGGAATTGAGAAAGATTCCCAAATTGAGAATCCTTGCATAAGTTTCCTTCAAGAAGGGAACTCTAGTGATCTCCGAGGAGGAGAAGGGGAAACGGGAGAAACCAGAGACTCAAAATCTCCTATTAAAGTCGCCCAAAAAATAAGCAGGCCATATAAGTGAAGTGTTGTTCAAATTATTTAGAACCAAGGTCCTCAATCACCTCAAATAGTAGGTCAACTGGGAATACTTATTATTCCAGACAAAGGGAGTGATGTCAAAGTCATTCCTGCCCCTACTCGTCAACCTAGAATTTCCTTGGAAATCCCAGAGGGATATTGGCATATCTTCGATCAAATGGCCCAGAACCAAAATTAGAACCAACAGACACCCCAACAGACCTCTACGCTGCAATATCCTATAGTAGATATTGCAGTCAACGCACCTATGAAAGATATTCCCCTTCAACATATTCCCACATTTCATGGCTTAACATCAGAGGATCCAGATGCGTTTTTGTTTGAATTTGATGTGTTGTGTAGGGGATATGATTACACCACCGACACCCAAAAACTAAAACTATTCCCTTCTACATTAAAAGGGGCAGCCTTACGATGGTTTATGGGATTAGGCGGGGGTGTCATAACTGATTGGGATCATATGAAGGCTACATTTTTAAAGAAGTATCAAGATTATTGCAGGTCTCGGGAACTGAAAGATGAAATATTCCAAATGACAGCAAAGCCAAATGAAACCTTGGAAGAATATGTGGAACAATTTCAATACAATCTTCAGAGATCCCATTATGCATCTTTACCTTTACCTGATAATGTTTTGAAAACCACATTAATTAGGGGAATGAAAGATCAATGGGTTGAAATATTGAATATTATGGGAAAAGGTGATATATGTCAGGAAAGTTATCCTAGCATCATTGATTTGTGTAATAGGAGTTCAAGGGGAAATACAAGGTTAAAATCAGCAGAACGTGATATAATTACAAAGGAAAATAAGACCTCTAATGAAGGTGTGACTCGTGCAGAGATTGGAAATTTGCTAGAAGACTTTAAGACAGTCATACTTGGGACTCTAACAACGCAGTTCGATATTATGCAAGCCAAGCAGAAACAAGCAGAAGCATAGCAAAATTTGGCAATATTCTGTCCCAGACGTAGAAAGAAACACAGCCACAAAGAATTCCCATTGGATGTGATTAAAGTTTGCGCCATTTTTACGAAAGATCACCCTACAAAGGGATGCCCTTTGCTTCTTGGCCTAAAAGAAGTTTATAAGGAGGCAGAAGAAGAATCAGAAGTGGTATGTCTTCTTAATCAACACCAACAATGGCAATCGTGACAATCAGGTATGCCAAATGATCCATTTTCTTTTCAGCCTCCTCAATATAATACTCAACCATATAGTGGGATGTGGAAAAATCAACCACCTTTCCCCAATTGGTCACAATAACCATTTCCTCCCACATCTTGGCCAAATCAAATAAACCAAAATAATTGGCCTAGCTTTCCTTTCTGCCCACCATTTTGGCAGAATAACTATCCTACACAATGGTCCCCCTCTACTTCCCAGAGTTAGGCTTGGCAGTAAAACTGGAAAAAACCTACAAATCATCCAGCCGGATCAATTCCTCTCTCTCAACCTACACTGCCAGCTCCCTATACAAACCCCCAGACCAACTTAAGAGCGCAACTCCCAGCCTAGCCCAACCCAAACCCAAACAATAGGCCAGTTCAGTCTGTCCAAATAATAGAACCCCCAGAATTAGAAACTGAACTGAATGAGTGCAATGATCTTCAATTAAGGTCTGGGTGCATAGTAGAAACAGAGAGAAACAATGATGCTCATATTGAAGATCCGTTACCTGTAGAACGAACATTACAAAATGAGAAGGAAGTTCAACAACAAAATCAACAACAAGTAACAACTTACTCTCCACCATTCCCAGAACGATTAATCATACCACGTCCATTAGAACAACCTAATTTTGATCTTCTAGGAGAATTAAAAAATTTATGTATAAAAATCCCTCTCCTCCAAGCTATTCAAGACATTCCTATATATGCAAAAACGATTAAGGAATTATGCATAAAGAAGCGAAAGAGGAGAACAACCACCAATCCTACTGTCCAAATAGTCGGTACCTTATCTGACTTATTATCAGGAATGGAAACAGCTGTAAAATATGAAGACCCAGGAAATCCTATAGTGACAGTGAAAATCAATGGGAAATCATTTCCAAATGCCTTAGTTGATTTGGGAGCATAAATCAATATTCTAACAACTACTACCTGTCAAAAAATTTGCATTACATCACTAGAACCAACAACAACCTTGTTGGAATTGGCTGACCGATCGGTAGTCAAACCAGAGGGTACACTACAAGATGTAATGGTATCCGTAGATTCTTGGGAATACCCTGCTGACTTCCTGGTTATCAATCCAAAGAACTGGCTAGAAATACACCCGTTAATCTTAGGTAGACCTTGGTTGGCAACTGTCGATGCTTATATTGGATGCCGACAAGGCAACATGACAATAACAAGGGGAAACTATGTCAGGAATTTAGCCCTATATCCCCTAGCCTAGCCAAGTCTATCAATAATCAAAACAAGAAAACCCCCTGCATCATATCTTATGGAAAATATAAGATCACCTCTAACTATAAAAAATGCTCTTGATTTTAAAAATCAAATAGAGGATGATATCATTAATAGTTTTATTAATAAAACACAAACCAAATCTCATCTACAATGTCACATGATCAAGGTAGCATTCGATAATAAAGAAGAAGAAGATCCTTTCAAAGATATTCCTGATCAAGCAATACCTACTACTTCTGTGTACAATAGCAAGATTGTAGAAATTGAGCCAGGAAAAACTATAAACATTAACAAAAATCTCACTGCTGAACAAGAAGAAAAATTGGTCCAATTATTACAAAAATACAAAGCAGCCTTTGCATGGGATTACCCCAATATGAAAGGAATTGACCCTCAATTGTTTACACACCACAACTATATCGAAAAATATGCAAGACCCATTCGCCAACCCCAAAGAAGACTAAACCCTCACCTCAAAGATATTGTGAAAGTTGAATTACAAAAACTATTGGATGTTAATTTCATCTACCCAATATCTTATAGCAAGTGGGTCTCTCCATTAGTAGTGGTACCAAAAAAGAACCGAAAGTGGAGGTTATGTGTAGATTACCATGAACTTAACAAGGCAACATAGAAGCACCACTTTCCCCTTCCTTTCATTGACCAAGTATTAGACACAATGGCAGGAAAGAAATTCTTTTCTTTCCTCGATGGCTTCAGTGGGTACAATCAAATCCAAATTGCCCCTAAAGACCAGGACAAAGCTACTTTTACCTATCCATGGGTGACATTTGCCTACCGAGTCCTACCTTTTGGCCTATGCAATGCTGCTGCTACATTTCAAAGGGAAATTCTCAGCATCTTTGCAAACTTAATAAATGAAGGCCTCGAAGTATATATGGATGATTTCACACCTTATGGGGATGATTTTGAGCCTGCATTGGAAAACATAGAAAAGGCATTGCAAATATGTATTGACACTAGGCTTTGTTTAAGCCACGAAAAGTGTCTTATGATGATGACCGAAGGAGTTATATTAAGGCATTATATTTCAGCAGCTGGAATTCAAGTGGACCCAGCTAAAATTCAAATAATCTTGTTAATCTCCACACCCACCTCACAAACAGAGGTACGTAGCTTTCTTGGATTTTCTGGTTACTATAGAAGATTTATAGAAAATTATTCTCGAATAGCTGCACCTTTATATGCACTGACTGGAAATGCTGATTTCATTTGGATAGATAAATGTGACAATGCCTTTAATGATCTGAAAAATCTTGTTTCAATAGCCCCAGTGCTGAGGGGCCCAAATTGGAATTTGCCATTCCAAATTTCATTCGATGCCTCAGACACAGCAATTGGAGCAGTACTTGGGCAAGAGGAAGACAAGAAGCAATATGCAATTTATTATATTAGAAAAAATCTATCCCTTGCTGAATTAAATTATATTGTGACTGAGAAAGAATTTTTAGCTGTAGTTCATGCTATAAAAAAGTTTAGACATTATATAACTAGGTATCCTGTAGTACTATATACTGATCACTCTGCCATTAAATTTTTAGCAAATAAACCTGTTACAAACGAAAGAGTGATGAGATGGTCGATTTTATTGTATGAATTTGATATCACAATCAAAGATCGACCTGGGAAAGAGAACCCTATAGCTGAATTTCTGTCAAGAATGCCAAAGCCAACAGATACAGAAGCAGTTGAAGACCACTTTCCAAATGAACATCTCTTCGTTGTTACTATCAGAACACCGTGGTATGCTGATATAGAAAATTATTTGGCAATAGGTAAATTGCCTAAACATCTATCCCTTAATGAACGAAAGCAGATAATACATCGTAGTACCTGATTCTCTTAGATTGGGGGCTACCTATTTCATACAGGTGCATATATGCAAATAAGAAGATGCGTTAGGGAGGATGAGGTATTTGACATCTTTAAAGCATGCCATGATGGCCAATGTGGCAAACATTTTGCAGATCGTAGAACTTCCCATAAAGTTTTACGAGTAGGATATTATTGGCCTACTATCTTTAAAGATGCCAAAAAATTCGTGCAGGCCTGTGATAGCTGCCAAAGGGAAGGTCACCCTGGGCAGTCTGATGAAATTCCTTTGAACCCTCAACTAGTGATTGAACCATTTGAACGCTGGGCCCTTGACTTTGTTGGTCCTATTAGCCCTCCATCAAACCAAAAAACATACATCCTAGTTGCAACTGAGTATGTCACCAAAAGGGTTGAAGCAGAGGCTCTTTCAAAAGCTACAGAGGACCCTATAATACAGTTTCTTTTCCAAATCTTTGTGCGCTATGGCCTCCCAAGGGACATAATCACAAATGGAGGACCACAATTTGTAGGTAATAAATTAGCTAAAACACTACAAAATTACCACATTCAACATAAGATTACAACTCCATATCACCCACAGTCCAATGGCCAAGTAGAGAGCACGAACAAAGTAATCGAATATATATTAACAAAAACCGTTGCCTCACACAGACGAGATTGGGCCTACAAATTTCCAGAAGCATTGTGGGAATATCGAACAACATGGAGACCTACTACAGGATATTCACCATATCAATTGGTATTTGGAAAAGAACCCATATTTCCTATAGAATTTGAAATTCAAACATTAATAACAACTCAAAAGGTGGGTCTAAATCTGAATGAAGCCCAGGCTAAAAGACTGCAGCAAATTAATGAGTTAGATGAAATTAGGCTCTCTACTCTTCAGCACACAACATTAATTCAGCAACAGAGAGCCAAATGGCATGACGCCCATATCAAAGAAAATATCTTCCACAAAGGAGACTGGGCACTCCTATATGATTCTAGGTTTCAGGATTTCCCAGGGAAACTCAAGACACACTGGCTTGGACCCTATGAAGTACAAAAAGTGCATGATAATGGCACTATTACATTAGTTACCATTGATGGATCTAGACATTCCTTTAAGGTAAACGGTCATCGAGTATCACTGTATCATAAACCGCTTACCCGGGATTCCTTTTACCAACAGTTACGGGAAGATTCTACCATGGAAATTCTCGCTGAAGGAGAGGAACTCCTCCTCGGCACTAGTTTGTTAAATCATTCCTTTTTAAAAAAAATTTGTACATAAAGAATTTTTCATTTTCTTGATTGTTGTTTTACGAAATTCGTTTTTTAAAATTTCTGTATATATCATTTCTTTCTTTCTTCATCATTTGTTTCATGAAATTCAGTTTCTTTAAGAAAAAAAAGAAAAGAAGAAAAAATTCTGTTTATTTCGTTTGTTTTGTTGTTCCTTTCCAAAGGAACAACACTTCTGTTGTTCCTTTCGAAAGGAACAACAGTTCCGCAAAGTGCTTTTGCTATTCCTTTCTAAAGGAACAAAACTTCCGCAGAGTATTTTTGTTGTTCCTTTCGAAAGGAACAATAGTTTCGCAGATTGTTTTTGCTATTCTTTTTAAAGGAACAACACCTTTTTCAGTGGATTTTTTTTTGTTTTAAGCCATCATTTTGAATTTTTGATCACTCTTCTAAAGGAAAATATATCATTTATATACAATCATATAAATTAAAGCTTATTTTCATTAGCAAATCAAAATAAATCGTCATTTTTAACGAAATTGTCTAGTAATGATAAGAAAAAGGAAAAAGGGGCATGATCAATAACATAATTTTGCTACTATATTACCATTGAATTAATGTGATCGATTATCTTTATCATGACTGGTTCTTTCCCATATGCGATAACTTTCTTTTATTTTTATTTATGGAATAGGAACAAGGGCATATTTTTTTCTATTGAGATGTTCAGACTTCTTCCACCATCCCCACTCTTAAGGAGTGTTGAGCCACCCTTTATGAATAACTGAGGAAAAGTGTTGTATGAAAAAGAAAAATATTTACATATTTTATTAATAATTTAGATTTTGCAGAGGGAGGATAGGGGGTCTCATCAAGAGCCAGTCTACCGTGATCATAAGGAAGGCAGTGAAGTGGCATTCCCATCCTGGCCACCAAACCAGGGATATGGTCCAATAGACAATTGAAAAAATCAAGAAGTCTTTGGAACAGGAGGTCTCATCACGAGCTGGCCTACCCACCTTTCACTTCTTCCTGGTGAATGGCATCGTGGTTTATCTAGTCACCAAACCATCACAATGGCCTCCGTCATGATATTCAACAAAAAACACTTCCTCAGCATAAATAAAGGACAATGGTTCCGTGGGTAAGAAAGCAACTCTATCAATGTTATGGACACCTGTGGGCAACAGAGCTCTGCTGATGGTATTGGAGTCACATTTATACACATTAATAGTTATATTTAACCCTTTTCCTATATCTCTATTTAAATATTAAACGAAAATATGAATCCTTTACCTTTACTTCCGAACCTATTATACATGAAAATAATTACAAATCGATCATATTAGTCTCAAATGGTAAATAACGCAATTGTACTTATGTTTATCTTATGTTTTCCCTTCTCCTCATATTTGAATCATTACAGAATGATTTTCTATCCATTACCAATTCATCACACACATTGATTTCAGTAATTTCTATAATCTCATTGAATGTATCATAATTACACCTGCTTTTTACTACTTTACTACTGGTGTGCCACACTTTCCTCTCTCAATTGACAGTCGAGGATGACCTATCATTCATTCGGGGGGCGCGGATGTCTACATGCAGATCAAACCCCAAGATTTCTTTACCTGTATTTGAACCAAATCCATGCATTTTAGGAAATAACAAAATTTCAATGACATTATTCCAATTCACCCTGTTGTGCTATTCCATTGCGATTACTCTCTGTTGAGAAAGACTAACAGAGTGCAGAGACGATGGGAGGATGACCAATTCGCATTGAACCACAGGTGCTGATCATTTCTGATGCTGCACGAGCAATTTTAGAAAGACGGGTGGATTACATATTTCATGAGGATGCAACAACCCCATGAAGCAGTGGCCACCAAATTTTTACTGAACTTGCAGGAAGGATCCTCCATGGTTAGACGAAGACAGATAGTTGTATCCGACGAAATAATTGTAGAGGTGTCTAGCATCCCAGCACAAGGGACTATTTGGACTCAGAAAAATATTAGGATTCGAGAAGCCATGAATATTTTTCAAGATGACAGACAGACGTTAGTTATCAAAGGCAAAGGAGTTCAGCCAGCATCATTAGGAGAACCATGGACAGAGTTGGCCAAGATTGTGTAGGCTTATATAATGTGCAACAGAAGAAAATATATGGTAAGACCTCACCACCTTAATCTACTGGCTGTATTAAAATAGAAATGCACCATTAATTTGCCTGCATTTTTAAATTCTTTGTTGCATGATATTGCTCGTGGTATAAGAAAATCTCAACATTGAGATATGGTGGTTAGCCACCATTGTCTAATTCAATTTATAGTGATTCGTAGCGTCGCCCAGCAACAGACCAGCTGGGAAGAGTTGATATTCTCCATTGATGAAGGGTTAGCTTTACCTGTTCCAAAATGGAAGAGGATGGCTAGCTCAATAGCTGAGCCATCTACTCAAAGACAATCCCTCCAATCAAAACCAAGTAGGAGGATGGTGGAAGGACTTCTAGGAAGCAGTAGCCAGCCCCTGTAATTGCATAGCTCATAGGATGAACAACCTCCACAATTGGAGGGAGTAAGCACTCGTACTGATGAAGAACAGGAATTGGAAGGAGAAATTCGCTACTCGGACAAAGAAGAAATAAATCGCCACACTGGTAGTGAAAAAAAATCTAGTGCAAAGGAGGGAAATGCTGAGGAAGAAGAAATTGAAGGAAATGTTGAGGAAGAAGAAATTGAAGGAGAAATTCAGTATTCGGATGAGGAGGAATGAAGTTATTATACTTGTGAGGAGGATGAAGACAATCATAGCATTTATAAGGAAGGAATAGAGCCTCCCGAAAATGCTATCGTAAGCCCTTTACAGGAAGACCAATTGGCCCAGATTTTGGCCAATATGAGTGATTATGCACAGAATCATAGCCCTTTGGACCTTAATATTGATATTAATCAACTACCAGAGTGCTTTGCTAATGATAAAGAAATAGCTGGAGAAATGTTGAATGAAACATAAAACCCTAGCAAAGCTAGGGTTGCTTCTCCTGAGAGGCGTGAATAGGAGAAAGAGAACACCGAAGCAATACATCAACTTGGAAGCCCCCAGGAGATTGTAGAGTCAACTGAGAATATGATCCCCGAAGAATTTAGCCAAGGGCATATGAATGTGGAAGAAGAATCCCAAGAAGAAGATCAAGAAGAGAATTTAACTGAAGGCATGACTGATATAGACCAAAAGTCTGTTGGGAAAACGGGTTCAAATAAAGGAGTGGTTGTTCGATTAAGAAAGAGGAGGAAAACAACTGAGATTGAGAAGCTTCACAGGGAACGAATAAAGCTTCATAAACTAGTAGAACAGTTTAGGCAAACCATTCGGGTTCTGAGAATGAAACAGATGCCTAAGCGAGTCCCTAAGAGAAGAAGCATTGCTATCAAAAGAATTTTGAAAAAGAGAAAGGTGACCGCTAATAGGAACCCCCAAGTTATAGAAGAAACCATACCTGAGCCTAATTATGAGGATGCGGAGCAGAAAACGACTGTTCCAACACAAGCTATTCTAAAGGAACCTATTTCAAGTGAAAATATGCAATCTAGTAGTTAGCACACTTTTAGTGATCCGACACTGGCCAGACTCCAAGAAGAATTGGCACAGGCCCGAATAGAAAGGAAGAGATTGGAGGAAGACACTGTCCCAAGAAAGAGATATTAGGAATTGCAACAACAAATGAGAATTATTCATGAAGCAGAAGCTGAAGCTCATGAAAAATGTCAGAAAGTAGAGAAAAAGGCTGATAAGGTAATGAACCAACTAAAACTAGCCTACAATCAAATGGACACTCTCTACTCCTTGTATACTGATGTCTTAGCCTATAGATGCCCCGCCAAAAACTATGCTTTGTTTTTACAAGAAAGATATTTACAACTAAATATCAAGGTAGTTAGGGCAAGGAAATCCATAGAGCTAAAAACTATAGACGAATTTGCATCATGTTACAAACTTTATGGGATCAAAGTACAGCGCCTTTTGTGTGAATTTTACCTGCATAATCTAATACTTGAAAATGACTGTGAATCAAACCCTAGCCCTTTTGTTGGAGATGTTCAATTTCAGGCATTCATTCCCTTTTCTGTAAATCAATTAAAATGCCTTAAAGCCTATAATACTTTCCAAAGGCATGAAAACGAATTAGATTTGTGGGTTAGGAGTGAACCTCAGAACCCATCCCAATTTTGGGCTAGACAGAAAAGTTTGATGACAAGGGAAGGCGTTATCCAAGCATTGGGGCCTGTCCACAAATCAATTATTTTGAATGGAACAGATTATTTCTTATCCATTACAAACCAAGCTTATATAGCAGCTAAGGTCCGGTGGAGAACCTCCAATCAGAATGTGCAAAATAGGGACCATTTAATTATAGAAACTTTGGGCTAGCTGCAGACCGCTGGATTTCCTATAGTCATCTTGTTTTAAAAGAAGGACCATTCTAGTTAGGATGTAGGTTCCGCAGCCCTGTTGCATGGTACCCTGCTTCGGACTACAAATATATTTATGAACTCCCTGAAGGACAGACAGCACAGTTTTTTGAGGAATTAGCTACACCATATGGTTTTAGGCCTGTCGATGACAAACCTTATCCGGCTTATTCTTTGACTGCTCTCCATGTGAACTATAGTTTTCGTGAGGACATGAAAAATATTAAGGAGGGGGGTATGTTGGGCAGTGAAAAAGGTATGAAATTACTATGTATTTTCTCATTCTTTTACCATAGACATACTCCTCTTTGCCTTGGAAAGGTAATTTATTGTAATAATTATAATAGAATTGGAAAGGTTTATGTTTAGTACAAAAATATGGCTAAAGGTTACTTTTTGTTGACAAAATAGGAATTCGACGAGGTGAACAACTGTACCAAAGGCAGGGTTGAAACTAATGTAATTGCTGCTCCATCATTGTTGAACCATATCCAGCCAAAGACAAGGAGATCCGAACGAATTGCGAAGAAAATGCAGGGGACAGCTCGGCCTCGGTCAGAGTGAACAGGATGATAACTAAACAAAGAGGAGTGAATCCCTCAGGATACTTCGATCCTGAGGGATCGTTGTTCAAACTCATCTTATTCCTTGAATTTTCCATCGAGATTTGATATAAAAATCAATGTCCATTAGTGACAGTCAGTCAGTGAGTTGGTCGAAAGGCTTTACATTTAAACATTTCCTCTATAATATACTATTTTATTGACTCTCGGATTTAAGAGAACCTCCTTTGCAATGCTTTATGTTGGTTTAATATAAGACACGCGTTTCGTTTCATCTTCTAAGTTCTGAATTAGCCTAGCAGTATTTCACTGGCACTAAGGGCCCGGCTCTGGTGGAATCACTTCATTGTTTATATTTTTAATCCTTCCTTACTGTTGTGTGAAGTGTGTTTAATGTTTATTTCAATTACAAAATTGATTTATTGTTGTTAGATCAAATACAGAGTCATTGCTATTTCATCCTTTACAAGAAGCACATTTGTTGTTTGGTTATCTTGTTATCATTAAAAGCTTTGTTGTTCTGTATCTGATTCAATTTGTTGTTCCATTAATTTATGATTTGTTATAATTGATTTTTGCGTAGTAAGTGGTTGTTGATAGGATTGAAGCATGGAAATCTACTTGCTTGATTGCGTTAGAGTTGTAATTGTTGTTCATTTAATATTGTTGTTCCATTTCTGTTCATTTTTTATTCATAGCCTTCGATTACCAAATAGATGAGTTATAATTACATGTTGTTGTTCCTTTCCAGATTTTGTTCCTTTTAGTTATTTTCATTAGCGCGCAGATTGAGTTTGCTTTTATTTCGATTGCTTTAAAGATCGCCAACTGTAGAGGACACTGGTTATTGCTTCCAAGTCCCCAGATTGGTTATCTTGCATCAATTTCTAAGGGAAGGAGTTATTGCTACTGTATCCCTGATCAATGTTTTGCAAGATTGATGTAGTTTAATTTTTAG
The DNA here is from genome assembly GCA_034641835.2 of Pinus albicaulis. Taxonomy (NCBI): domain Eukaryota; kingdom Viridiplantae; phylum Streptophyta; class Pinopsida; order Pinales; family Pinaceae; genus Pinus; species Pinus albicaulis. Next base: position 449,503,174 of record CM076571.1, on the reverse strand, counting down.
AGCATTTCCATTCATGTCACTATAATTAGATTTCTTTACAAGCATTTGTTACTTTTGCATTTAACATTCTGTACTACATCTTCACAGCATTTCTCTTACATAATTGCAGCCTCTGACAGAGTACACTCTTGAAATAAAAAGTCGCTCCCGAATTGATTATTAATGTAGGCTAATTAGGTGTTCAAGAGATACCTTTTTATGACCCAACAAGTGTGTCCATCTGTAAAGTATCCAAGTATAAAAAAGATCATAGAGATAACATGTCTAGACCCTTCAGGAAATTTAGCAGTGGAATAAGGAGGGTTTATTTTAGGAATGTCAACATGGGAAGGCATAAAGTTTTGAAATATCATGAACCTCTTAGGGAAGTCTAGGCCTAAGTACAATTGGGTCAAAGCTTATATAGTCAGGGGGACTGATTGAGGCTCAAACTGTAATTGAAGTATTTGGTTTATTGACTCTACTGTGATGGTGAAAAGGATTTCTCTATCAGCATTGACTATGGCCCTTTGATCTTGCCCATAATATTTTTGACATAATCTGATAAGATCTTGGCTAGCGTGGGTCAATGGAACTATATATTTGGGCAAACGAGTCTCCCAAATAGGTATTTCATCCTTGTCCAAGTACTTTTCATAACACCAATTGTGTATATCCAAGAGGCTGAATTCTACAACAAGATCAGCATTTTTGTAGTCAATATTAGTCAAAGGGAGGCTTTCTACAACAACTACAGGTGTTTGGAGGGGATTCATTGTTGCAGCAGATTTGGCAGTGATGACTAGGGTAGGTTTAGGGGCTTTGGATCCTTCAGATTAAGTGTTTTGGATCTAACAGGTTTTCTTGTGCTCTGTTTCTTATTCATTTTGGATAACTACTGCAAGATTAGACTATTTGCAGGAGTTTTTATATCAAACGGAGAGGAAAATTGAGCATTTTTTAGGCTAAGGATGGATTATTTTAGGATTTTTTGCTCAATTAGGTTTATCTGAAGATGTAAAACTGGCTTAAACAGAAAACAGGGGTTTTCTAAGTGGATTAAATGGAAAAAAGAGATTTTTAGTGTATTTTCAACAATTTTAACCCTTTAGTTGCTCTGAATTTGGTTTTCATGCTTTGGAAACTGGCAATTTGGCTAGAGAAAGGGTCACAGTAGAAAATAGAGTTTTCTGGGAAAAATTGGCCAGGGTTTTAGCTCTTTTTAGGTGTTTTTTAGGCAAAATAGTCCAGTAAAATCTCTTAATTACAGACCTGGTTTAATTACTTAATGTTTTAGGATTGAATTTGCAAGATTCAATTTGTTAGAAAATATCTTAAGATGCAAGTATTAAGAGGTTGAAATGATTTTGAGTGGATCTCCATTGGATTTGAGGTCTTTCATGACTTTACTGGAGCGACAAATAAATGTATTGTTCTTCAATGGGGAATTTCGGGTCAATTTGAAGTTTATGTGGATAATCGGCAATTACAGGCTTTAACATAGTCGGGAGAGCTCTTTCAGAGTTTGAAATAGATGAATAAACATTATAATTAACCTTTATCGAATTTTTTATGCTTTGGTCTATTCATGTTTTCTTTAATTGAAAGCAGAACTAATTTATGGCGGGCGGTGGTTTCAATTTAAACAACGAAACCAATAGTGGTTTTCACGTCCATTTAAGGTGGTAAGAGGTTTTGACGCAAATGAACGTGATCCAATAGAATACTGACACGTTGCGGGGGGGGCGAATGGGTGAAACAACCCATTTCGTGTCCATTTTGTATTTGGGTGGACGGTTAGTTTTCTCGCGCGATATTGATCTTTCGCCATCGGATCTGAGGTAAGGGAGCAAAGGGTCAAGATTTTTTTGAGAGCTACAGGAAATCAAAGGTGGGACCGAGATAATGTTAAGCGGGTGATTTAAAGTTCAAAACTTTTATACAACATGATGTTAACCGAGGTTTCGATATGGTGGCAGATATAAGAATGGTTAAAGGAATATAATGGGGGTTAAATGTATATGTGACATGGTGCTTATATGACGGGTTATCAATATAAAGTATGAGGCTTTATATATTGTGGCAGATATGTATAGGGGCGGGGTTTAATGTTGGCTTAAAATAAACCTTAGCTTATTTTATTTAAACATTGGATTTAGAAATATGCGGGGAGGAATCACATTGTTTTCATAAGGCAGAGTTTAGCATGATGGCGGTTCCAAGCTTTTTAACATTTATAAAATGATAAAATATCATCCAAAAACATAGGCTAAAATGCTGATGAGTGGGGTAATGTATTTCATCGCAAAATACATAGGATATGTTTCAAATAAAACTCATTGGCGCAACTTTTATTTTATTTATATAGTATTAAACCTGTTGAATGGTTTAATAACCATATGGGGCAGGATATTTCTTTAAAGGTAGTTTTAGACCAAACGACGCTTTATTTGGGTTTTATTTTGACATGTGGATAATAAATTTGGTCCAAAATCTTTGTAATAGTGGGTTTTTAGGAGTATTTAGATATAGGGAATTAGATAAATAGGATAAGGTTTTATTTAAGGATTTAATAAACTAAGTTAAAAGATAATATGAAAAGGGAAATGGAATGCACACAAAATACACAATATGACTAAGTAAAGTGAATAAGTAAAGAAAAGCTTATCTTTTCATCATTTCATTAATTTACTTAGGATAAAGCATTTTTTAGGGTCTAATTTGTATGTTTCTAAGTGAAGGAAGTTAATTAGATGGGGTTTTATGTTTCATTAATTAAGAATGAGTCTTTACTTATGAAAATGAGTTAAAATGTATGAATAAGGGATAAATAATGATAAATGGGGATTTAACATAAGATTTTAACATTTTCAACTAACCAGCCATCGAGCCTTGGGTCCGGTCCCAACAAAAGTCAGATAAATGATCTGAGCCTGTTTGAATGATAGTCTAAAACACTAAATATTTAGAGGGAATGGGAAATTAGTGATTTTTTTCCCAGTTACCTGCTTTTTCCCACTTCTTTCTACCTACCCAAAATTACATTTTTTCTTCCTTTTGACAAGTGCATTTAAGCTTGCAACCTTCAAACATTTATTCTTTTGAAAGCATAAACTATATAATTATGCCTTATTTCATCCAAGGACTCAGATTAAATTGTTTATTTCCTCATTATTCTCTACCTATCCATTGATTTTTCAGGATTAAAATTTTTGAAAAGTCTTTATTCACTATCTAAAACATGGAAATTGAAAACATGACAAGTCAAGTTTAAACAGTTTAACTCATCAGGGATTATGGCATTTATTGACACTCTACCATAATCATTTGCAAAAAGTAAAAGGTAGTGGCATTTGGACTTGCACACTTTCATGTCTTATTTTCATATTTTTCTTTTGGGCTCTATATATTTTTAAGTCCTTTGATCTTTCTTTTAGGAATTTGTACCCTCTTTTCTTGACTTTTTTATTATTATTTTTATTTTTTCAAAATATGGGAAAACAACTTGCAAAAACAAAGGTATGCACATATTTTACATGACTATCAAAAGTCAATTAAAAATTATGAATCCTATATTTATAGGACCCTAACAACGGCTTCACATGGGGATGACATTTCCTGGTGAAATGTCAAGAACTCTAAGACTAGTAGACTTCACTTTTGACCATGATGATTCAGTAATTGTCTTTTGTTTTCTACAATAATTCATATTTATGATATTTTACCCTAAATAGCTTAGGGCCTTCTCTCCAGGATTCAAATTTTAAATAAAATATCCAATCCAATCTAAAACTTCAATGAATATTTATAATGATGTAAAAGTAAATGGGACTAACTATTGGTTAATTCAGAACAATAGTAGTGTTTTAGCATTCTACCATTTACTGGTCCTCCTTGAATATCTTTTCCATCCAAATATTTGATAAAGAAAGCATTGTTACCCCTATATCCATAAATTACATAAGATCCTTTCCACAGAAAGTCAAACTTTCCATGCTTGCCTTTGTCTTCACTCCTAGAATCCCATTTTAACACTTGGTATCCAATGTAAAAGTCATCTTCTTTAATTATTTTATCAAAATGTTTCTTGATTTTATCCTGAATGAATTGTGATTTCTCATAGACTTCTTCCCTTGTTTGTTGTAGATGAATAGTTTGATTAATTCTTCTTTGTATATCATCGATTTCCACTTGTGATTCTTGAATAATCTTCATTACTGGAAAACCTAAGGATGATGGAAAAACTACATCCATCCCATATACAATCTAGTAAGGGGAAGTGCCAATGGATTTTTTGGTAGTAAGTCTATATGCCCATAAGACATAGACTAAATTTTTATTCCAGGTCTTTTTGTTATCTTCAAGTAATTTTTTAATGATATTTACAAGACTTTTATTCAAGGATTCAGCTAGGACATTACCCTGAGGGTAATATGTCGTAGAGTGACCTAGGGTAATATGATATTTATGACAAAAGGAAATCATATTTTTAGACTTAAATGCTGCTGCATTATGAGTAATTATTTTCTGAGGGCTTCCAAATCTTGACAAAATGTTTCTTTCTATGAAAGAAATTATGACTGTATCAGTGGCTTGTCTAATAGGAATGGCTTCAATCCACTTTGTAAAGTAATCAGTGGCATTAAAAATCCACCTATGTTGGCTAGAGGATGGGGGTGAATTTCTCCAATGAAGTCTAAGCCCCATTGTTGAAATGGTATCTCAATTGAAATAGGCTTTAAGGTTAAAGGTAACAATTTCTTCGTGCCTTCAAATATTTGACATTTATGACATGAAGTAACAAATTTTTTAACATCGGCAAATAAGGTGGGCCAGTAAAAACCAACTCTAAGGATCTTATCTCCAGTACTTTTCCAATATAAATGTCCTCCACAATCACCTGCATGAAATTCTTCAAGTATTTTGTCAGCTTCTGCTTTCAGTAAACAATTTAGTAATATCCCACTTTGTTCTTTCCAAAAAAACACATTATCTAAAATACAAAATTCATTGCTTTAAGTTTAAGAAATCTAGCTTTAGTCCTAGACAATCTAGGAGGAGCTTGTAATTTTCTAAGTAAAAAGATAATATTTGAGTACCAAGGTGAATCTAGAAAGGCTTCACTGATCGTTGGAGTCACCATCTCTTCCTAGTCATCAACTCGAGCAATAAAATTTATGTGTAATGCATTGCAGTTAGATTTAGCCATCAATCTGGCTAATCCTTGTCCTTTAATGAGTTTGGTTGGTTTAATTTCTATGTGATATTCTAGGAAAGTGGCAATCCACTTACCTCTTCTTCCATGAGGGCCATCCTGAGTAAGAATGTCTTTAACTACATAATTAGGGACATAGAAAATTGTGTGGGAGTAAAGAATGTAAACTTTGAAGTCTTTGATAGCCTTAACCAAGGCTAAGGCTTGTTTCTCCATTATATTATATTTCATAGGGGTATCTCTAAGGGCCTTACTGAAAAAAGCTATAGGTTTTTCAAATCCTCGATCATTTTGTTACAGTAAAACTGTAGCAATGGTATGCTCTGATGAAAAAGAAAAAATTATAAAGTCATTTTTGAATTATGGACTAATTAAGACTAGTGGTTAAGTTAAAGCCTATTTTATGGATTCAAATGATTGTTTGGCTTCAACATTCCGTTTTAGAATTGAGTCTTTTTTGAGCATATTTTTCAGTTCTCTAATGATTTCGGCTAACCTCGAAATAAATTTTCTCAAAAAGTTAATCTTACCTAAGAAAGCTTGTAATTCTTTGATATTTCTAGGTGGATGAATGTTCAAAATTGCTTCTATCCTAGCAGGATCAATTCTAATTCCTTATTTTGAAATTATATGTCCTAGTAACTTACATTCCTCTAATCCAAAGAGAGTTTTCTTGGGATTTAAAGAGATGCCAAATTTCCTACATTTAATAAAGACCTGTCTCAAATGATCCAAGTGTTCATTATCTGATTTGAAAAATATAGTAATGTCATCTAGATAAATTACTAAGAAGTCATGAATCTCCTTTGCAAAGGCTATGTCCATAGCTCTCTGAAATTTTTCTCCTGCATTCATCAGACTAAAGGGCATTTTCACACACATGAAAGTGCCCCAAGGAGTGGTGAAAGTTGTTTTAGCCTGATCTTCCTTTTGCACTAGGATCTGGTTGTATCCTGAAAAACCATCTAACAAAGAAATTATAGAGGAGCCAACTACCCTTTGTAATATGTGATCCACCTTTGGTAAAGGGTAATTATCCTTTAAAAACACTTTTTTAAGTTTCTAAAGTCGACACATAACCTAATGTCTCCATTTTTCTTTCTTTTTGGAAATAGGTTTGAAACCCAGTCAGGATATCTAATTGGTGTCATAATCTGAGCATCATACACGCATTTTACTTCCTTTTCTATCAAAGGTAATACAACAAGATTAATTCTCCTTAATTTTTGTTTGAATGGTTTTTGATCATCTTTTATGGGAATTTTGTGTTGGATTATGCTTGTGTCATAAGCTTTGGGATCTTCATAACTCCAAGAAAACACATCTTGATATTCCTTTAAAATATCAATGTATTTTTCCTTTTCTTGTGGAGGTAAAGATTTAGACAGTTTAATCATTGTTGGTTTTAATTTTGTCCCAATGTTACATTCCTCAATGTTAGACCTAACTGGTTCCATTTTTGGCTTTTTAGGCACATAATTGGAATAAAAAAGGTCTTCCAAAGGAGTTGAACCTTTAGGCAAAAAATTATCTTTTAGATCTAACATGTCAATTTCTTCTTCAATGATTTCCTCAATATCTACCTTCTCTAATTTTTCTATGTCAGATTGAGTAAATAAAGTAGGTTTATCAAGCTTATGTACATTTATGTTATCTACTTCACAATAAAAATATGAATCTATTTTACAGTATGTATTTATTTTACAATTTAGAATTTCTTCCTCATTATTTAAGTAATGGTAAATCTGTTCATCCTGAGAGAAAATCCACCAGTACCTAAGGTTGTCTGGGATAGTTGGTCTATGTTTAACCTCAGCAGTGTACCAATGAGTTGTTTGGAATGGTAAGTTACATGTACTAGCAAAAGTTGCTAGACAATGTGCTTGAATATTTTGTTTTCTGGGTATAGCAGCAACTTGCATTCCAATAAATCATCACTTAAATCTATCACTGTATCTCTGTATCTCGCTAGTATAGGATTATAAACAGAATAATATCCATTTATTTTCTTTATGATTAATTCTGAATTTCCCATTATTAGTATTCTTTTTCCTCTTAATTTTATGATGATCCAGAGGCCTAGAAGGAGTTCCTCATACTCAGCCATATTGTTGGTGCATTTCAAGTTGAGTCTGAAGGCATGTCCTTCTAAGTGATTAATCTCCATGTTTGTAATCCATACTCCTCCTCCTGCTGCTAATTTGTTTACAGAGCCATCAAAGTCTAAGTGCCAAATGGATTCATGAGAGATGTTGTCGTTGTTTGGTGTTGGCTTTTTATCAATAATTTCAGTTTTGATTTCATTATTATTAGAGTTACACAAAATGAAAGAGTCAAGGTCAGCTAGTGTAGAATAAATAGGATAGTTTATGGATATTTCAGTACTACTAACCATGAACTTCATCAATGTTTCCCTATAAATTTTTTTAGGTTGACCAAACACTGATATGGTAGCATAACTCATTTCTAGTTGTAGAGATCCCTACAAATTTTCTCCCCATGAACGAGAAAGAAGAATACCATATTTTGGTGGGATATCAGCTACTACAATGTCCATTAATATACTTTTACCAGGGTACTGAACTAAAGTAACACATAATTCTTTGATTAATCCTAAGCATTTAACTTTGCTGGAATAAAATGAAAACAAATCTTTGTAAGGCCTCGTTATTTCTAGATTAAGAGTTTCCATTATGGCTTTGGGCATTAGATTATGGGAAGCTCCTTAATCTAACATAGTGTTATGTAAAATTAGATCATGAATGGTAAGACTGATATAAAAAGGAGGGACTAATCCATCTGAATCCTTTCCATTCACATCAGGGCAAAAAATCAACTCGGGTTGATCATCATTCAAATTAATTGCATCTTCACCATCATTCATATTCAGTGTTTTAGTTATGGTTGATTTGTATAAGTCATTTTTTACCAATTTTGTTAAAGGAATGGGTATTTTTAACTTAGAAATTCAGTCTAAATATTAAATGAGGGTTGAGATTTACTAATTTGAAGTAATTCATCTTCATTAACTATAGTGTGAGTTGGTTTTTCTTGATTTTCTACAGTTGTATTTCTATCTTCAATTGTTTTGATATTCTCTATCTGAGTTTCCTAAGTTTTGCTGCTTTTAAATTCTTTTCAGGGAAAATTTGTTTTGCAGCAGAAGTTTTATCAAACTTAGAATTATCAGCAAGTGTTCTTGAATTATCGGTTTTTGGATCTACTGATCTAGGATTAGCAGAAGGCTTTTTAGGATCAGAATTTGCTGATTTTACTGAATTAGAAGCTTTAGCAGTATTAGCTTTCTTTACATCTTTGGAAGATTGAGCTACTTCATCAACAATATCAACAATTCTCGGACTTGTTGATTTTTTAGGACTGGAATGATTGGAATTTTTCTTATTTTCCCTTGGGAGGATTTGCAAAACTTTTGTTTTTGGTGCTTCTACATTTTTCTTGTTTTGATTTTGGGAATTGTTTTTTGTAGAAGATTTATTATTTCTCTTATGTCCAAGGTTATAATAACTTTGTATTTCATTTATGGAAAAGTCATAACCCTGTTTGTAGTCAAAGGATTCACTGGATTCTAATTTGAGTTGTTGAAGCTCAAATAGTCCCTGATCTTCCTGAGTTAGGAAAATGCTATTGTTTTCATCTATTCCCATTAGATGATTGATGTCATCCTCATATTCATCATTATTCTGAGAAATTTTAGCATAGTTCTCCTGAAATGGGGACCTAATGTTTTGGTCTGGAGTTGCTTCTTTAGCTTTTCCAGAATTATTGTTTTTTGTAAAATTGGGATTTCTGATCTAAGGTTGATGATCCCATTGAGGTTTTCTTTCTATATTATCTAATCTATCTACCACCCTTTCTAAAGTTTTAGAAATTAAATCTATTTTACCATCTGAGTTTGAACTTTCTTCTTTAATTATAACTCTTCTTTCATTTCTAAGTCTGGCTTTTGTAGCTAAAATATTGATTTCTACACTGACAACATCTAATTGCATCTGTTATAAGGTTTGGGCATCTCTTTCTCTTAATTGACAGGCCATATCTGCATCGAATCCATTAGGGAATTTAAGCATAACAGAGTAAGGTGTAGGTTTAAGATTTACAGGTATTGTATTGTAGACACTATTGTACCTAGTGCAGTAATTTTTGATAGACTTAGTAGGAGATCTTTTCATGGCATCAAACTCAGAAAAAAATTGAAGGGGGTTATTTTTCTTTTCCCATTTATTTAAAAATATTCTATGAAATACAGCTAAATCAGCTAGACTACCAGGAGCTAAATTTTTGAACCATTTTTTAACTTCTCTTGTCAAACCCTGGGAAAATAACCTCATTTGGACATCTGACTCATCAATTTCATAAATTTCCTAGAAATATATCATTTTAGTTACATGTTGTTGAGCAGTATATTGTGAAATGCCATCAAACAATGGTACATTTTTTTGATAATCTTGAGGCATATGATGGAGGTTTTTGCATAAGACAAGGGGAGCATACCTAGTAGCCATGGCTTGAAGCTTTGCTGAGTTGGGAGGTATAATAGGTGCAGTCCTGGATATGGCAGCTGATGAACTGAAGACTATAGTGAAGTGTTGGGAAATGAAGCTGGTGTGTAAATGGAATTGTTGGGAAATAAAGATGTGGTGCTTATAAAATCTGAATGTAAAGAAGTGGATACAGTGGACGGAGCGGATGAAGGAAATAATATCCTAAGCTGCAAAGACAATCTAGGAATGAAATGATTTGTAGATGAACTTGCAGTAGTATCTATAAATGAATTAATAGCATATAAATATGAATCTGCTGTTGTTATTATTGTTGTATGCAATTGAGAAACTGGAGGTTTTATGTGAGACAACAAATGAGCTAATTCAATAGCCTCATTAATATCTTTAATGAATGAAACATTAATCTTTTCAACTGTATTTTGATATTCAGATTTTTTTGATTTTTTTCCTACTGAAATATTTTTCTGTTTTTCATTGAGAAATAAAATAAAAATAGGATCTATAACAGTATTTTTCAAATCAATTTCAGATTTAGTTTTAAACAATGAATATTGAAACTTCAGATCAAAATCAATATCATTTAGACATACTGACCCTTTGGGTAAAGAATTGGCTTTTCTTAATGGTACTTCAGTTTCTAAATTGATAGTTTGTTTTTTCTTTTTACCAATCTGATCTGGGTTATCTAATATAACTGCATGTTTAGGATCCAAGTTAAACATGGTATAGTAGGTTTTCCTAGAAGCCAGAATGGTTGTTTTTATACCCGAAACCTATAAAAGTAATCTTAAAGTAAAAAGGATAATTTAAAGATTTTCCTTTAAGACTAAATTTAAGACTGGAGATTGGTTAGTCCCCAGTATGGTTGCCAATATGTTATCACTCTAGTAATTTCTTAAGTTGTGGGATTTTGAGTTTTTAGCCAAAGAACACTAGAGGTAGCACAAAACTACTTCAAACTCTACGATATAGCCTTCCTAAGGTTTAAAGAGGGCTCTCTCTTTAAGATTTATCTTTTTTTTGATTTATAATATTAAGCTAGTTATGAAAGTACAATTTGGTTTTGGTTTAAAGAGTTTGGTGGGGAAAAATCACTTGGAGGTAAGATAGAGAGAAATCTATTTGTCCATTGGGCTATGGAGTCTAAATCAAGCTAGCAACACTAGAAATCAAGGCTAAAAGGTACAAATATATTCAGGGCAAGATAGATAACCCTCAGAGATTTGGGAAAGTGATTTTTGTGAGGTGGTATGATTGGGATAAAGGGCACTTAAGGTTCCTTTGATCCGGAGAATGGAAGTAGAAGGCAGAGGTCAAATGGGAGTGAGAGCAATTAAGAATTCTCAACACCGGAAATCAGAAGAAAAAATTAAAATGGCAACTAGTTAAAGACAGGGAGCACTATACTAATCCTGTAGTAATACTCCTAGTTACACATTTAGATAGAATAAACATATACAAAATTGCATGAAACTCAAAAAATGAAACAATGACAAGAAGGGAGTACTTCACTCATCAGCTTATAACAGGGATCCTGAATTATGATGCCAATCAGCTTGTCCAGTCTGATACTTTGAATTCAAACACACAATGCCTCCAATGTTCAGAAAAAATATCTATAGTAAGTTCAGCAATTTTATTCCACACTAAATACTTCTAATGTTGAAGTATTTATACAAAATGTAATTACAAATATCCTAGAATAATTCTAGGAATATCTTTAGGAAAAAGGAAATATCATTACATAATAAAATGGACAACTGCTTAATAAACAACAAGTTGTGCTCTTTTATCCAAACCAAATAGAACTGCTTTATCTAATAAGGAGCTTTTAATTGTCAAGGTGTCATGCTTGCTAGCTGCTAGAAAATATCTAGCTTCTCGCTTGCCTTCGTTCATACTTTTTCATCTGATACTCTTTACCTAATGACCGTTAATTTTGATACTCTTTCACCTGATTAGCTTAATTGATTTACTGTTTTAAATTATCTTTTATCAGTAAAATCAAAAAACTGTCTTTTTATTTTAATTGTTCATTTGACTGTTTTACCTCTTATCTTTACATCAAATCAATAAAAGTTTTCCATTCTTCTTCCTTGGGAATTTTAACAATCCTTAACTTCATGAAATTCTCATCAGCCTCTATATATCTAGAAAAAGTGGGCTTGATGACAAAGAGATGTTTAATCTCATGTTGCAAAAAGAAGAGATCTTCAAAATACTGAAGCAGGACTTTCCCCGTGGGAATGCCTTGTGCTAGTGGCTTGTTAACTTTCTCTTTAGCAAATTCTCTGATATTTTTATCATAATCCTTCTGGGGCATAATTTTTTCATTAAAAACATGGATTTCTTGTAGGCCCCTTTGTCTTAAGTTTGTGTATTTTACCATAAATTTTGTTATGGCAATGTTCATTATTTCACATTTTCTTCAAGATTATTCATCAAGTTCTTCTTAGTTACAACCTTTTTTATCTGTAACATTGTTTATGTCCTATCTGAGACTTTCAATTCTTCAAGTTCCTCCATATTCTTGTTGTTCAAGAATGTGATGAGTTTTAAAGCCTGAGTAGGCTAATCATGCAACTCATCTTTTGTCCTTTGTATCTCTGTCTGTGTTGCCAACAACAAATCTCTCTGCTCATATATAACCTTAATTGAAGGCCATTGATTGTGAATGGCTTCAATAATGTTATTCTAGAGATGATTTTTTACATATGATATCTTCTCAGTGAAATTTAGCTCTTTTTGCAAATTCTTGATCTGTTCTCCCAATATTATTGCTTTCTATTCATGGGTTTTAGCATTTATTAGAGTTGTCTTATTTGAAGCTTCAATATTTTCAATCATCTTTTTAAAGGCTATTGATTTCATTTGTCTTTAAAGAAATTTCTTCCATAGCTTTAACAATCTGGCTTGCTTCATCTGTTTGCTGGACATTTGTATTAGAAGATTCTGTAGCTGAAGTAGTGGCAGAAGTCATTGGCACTGCAGTTGCCAGTGAGCCCTTTGGTGCTAGTTTCTCTCCTAAAGTAGAGGACACTACTGTAGTTATTACTAGAATAACTGTAGGAATTATAGGAGTCTCATGTTATTTTACAGTCTCTTTTTGTTTGACAAGGTGGTCCATTTGGGTCGCTATCTCTTTCATTTCAGCAGTCAGTTTAAGAATGAGCTTCATCATTTCTTCTTTCTCACTTTGATCTTGAAGGATTTCCTTGGTTTGTGTATGCTCACTTTGAGGAAGCTTGAGTTGTTTCCTCAAAGCTGCTATGTCATCATTCTTTTTCTTTATCAATAGTTATGTCGCTTGAATGTTTGAGGGATGATATCCCACCTATAAAACTAATTCCTCTAAGGCTTTAATCTTTAGATACTTTTCATATAAAGATGCTGAGTATATCTTCATCTGATCCTGCATATTAATGATGGTGTTCTGTAGCTTATTTTCACTCATTGCCTTGGTTGCTAGTGTAGAATAAAGCATCTATGAGCTTTTTTTGTGAGATTCAATTTGATCTAGCTCATGGACAGGTTCTACATCAATCTCAAGGTCCACCTTCTTATAATATGCTACTATTTTGGGCATTGAGGTAGTAGGTTGCAGGAATGACATGATAATTTTGTTGGTAGAATAATAAAAGGCTGATAATGGCCTATTTTGATTTCCAGGCTTTTGTTTGAGGAATTGAGAATATATCTGTCTTTATCTCCTCATTCTTCTGCTTAATCCACTTGTATTTAGCCTTGATGTCCAAGTCCTTTTATTCAGCTCATTGTGAGGAAGAGGAAGAGGCCTCCATGATATGTTACTTCTTAATCATCTGTGTATCATTCTGATTGGCTGCTGATTCCTTTTCTATTTCCATAAGGATTTCATTGATTATATTTGTGGCTATATCATCATTGGTTACTGGAGCATCTGTCTCATCAACATCAATTGTTACTTTTTCCATGTCAACTGAAGTGAGTTTAAGCCTCTTGTTATAGAATATTTTGAATTTGGTTTCAGTTGTTACCTCTGCTGTATAACCTCCTTCTTCCCTCCTTCCCTTTGTTGATGTCTCTGGCTGTTTTACAAAATATAGAGCTTGTATTGTGTCCATTTTACCTGTTGTCTTTGTATTACTTGTTGTATCTCTGAGTGTATTTTCCAGCCATTCAACTTGGTTGGAAAATTTCTCAACCTCAGGCTTAAGCTCATGTATGAAGAGTTTTAATTTGCATTTTACCCTTAGAGTACTCAAGACCCCTTGAGGATTATAGTTCCATGGAAAAATTTCTTGAAATTTAAACTCTGTTAATCTATTTGTGATTTCTTTTTCTTCATCTCTGTGTTTTATGATAAAGGGACCAACTTGGTTCTTTAACTTAAATTGAGTCTTTTTTTGGCAGCCATGAAGTTAATAGAATCAAAATTGAGAATTTGTCTCAAATACTCTAGTGAAAAAAATTCTCATGCTCATATATCTAGGCAACTTAGGTAATAGGTTGGATCCAAAAATTCTTAACTTTGTATGCTTCTCATAGAGATACCAATATCCCATTTTACTCTATTATGAAAGTTGTAGGATTCTTTTCATTTCCTCACTGATTCTGGGCTTCTCTGATTTATTCAGAATGTTCATTGCTGGATGTCGAAAAAGTTCTGAAAAATTTGTGTAGGTGAAATTATTTCCCTCTTTCCTGAGCAAGGACGTCCTAATGATAATGGATAGATTCTTACGCTCCAAGTCCATTTTTTGTAATGCAATAGGAAATTTATCAACTTGAAAGAATAAGTGAAACAGTTAGGATGAGTATCTAAAAACTCCTTCAGTGGGTAATTTTATCAGCTGATGATGGATATTGTTGGCTATGAAACCAGAAAATTCAAAGATGACTAATGGTGGTTGGCTTGGAGACAAGATATACAAGAAACCTAGAATGAACTCATTAGTGTGCCCATCTGTAAAGTATCTAAGTATAAAGGAGAGCATAGAGATAATATGTCTAGACCATTCAGGAAATTTAGCAGTGGAATAAGGAGGGTTTATTTTAGGAATTTCAACATGGGAAGGCATAGAGTTTTGAATTATCATGAACCTCTTAGGGAAGTCTAGGCCTAAGTACAATTGGGTCAAAGCTTCTATAGTTAGGGGGACTGATTCAGGCTCAAACTGTAATTGAAGCATTTGGGTTATTGACTCTGTTGTGATGGTGAAAAGGATTTCTCTATCAACATTGACTATGGCCCTTTGATCTGGTTCATAAAATTTTTGCCATAATCTGATAAGATCATGGCCAGGGTGGGTCAATGGAACTATATATTTGGGCAAATGAGTCTCCCAAATAGGTATTTCATCCTTGTCGAAGTAATTTTCATAACACCAATTGTGTATATCCAAGAGGTTTAATTCTATAATAGGATCAACAATTTTGTAGTCAACGTTAGTCAAAGGGAGGCTTTCTACAGCAACTACAGGTGGTTGGAGGGGATTCACTGTTGGAGTAGAATTGGCAGTGATGACTGGGGTAGGTTTATGGGCTTTGGATCCTTCATATTTAAGTGTTTTGGATCTAACAGGTTTGCTTGTGCTCTATTTCTTAGTCATTTTGGATAACTACTACAAGATTACACTATTTGCAGGAGTTTTTATATCAAACAGAGACGAAATTTGAGTAGTTTTTAGGCTAAGGATGGATTCTTTTAGGATTTTTTGCTCAATTAGGTTTATCTGAAGATGTAAAACTGGCTTAAATAGAAAACAGGGGTTTTCTGAGTGGATTAAATGGAAAAAATGGATTTTTAGGGTATTTTCAACAGTTTTAACCCTTTAGGTGCTTTGACTTTGGTTTTCATGCTTTGAAAACTGGGAATTTGGCTACAAAATGGCTCACAGTAGAAAATAGGGTTTTCTGGGAAAAATTGGCCAGGGTCTGGCCTCTTTTTAGGTGTTTTTTAGGTAAAATTTTCTAGTTAAATCTCTTAATTACAGACCTCATTTAATTACTAAATGGTTTAGAATTGAATTTGCAGGCTTCAATTTGTTGAAAAATACCTTAAGATGTAGGTATTCGACGGTTGAAATGATTTTGAGAGGATCTCGGTTGATTTTGAGGTGTTTCACGGCTTTACTAGAACGGGAAATAGCTTTACTAGTCTTCAATGGGGAATTTCTAGTAAATTTGGAGTTTCTATGGATAATTGGCAATTACAGGCCTTAACACAATTGGGAGAGCTCTTTCAAAGTTTGAAACAGATGAATAAATGCTATAATTAACCTTTATCGAAGGTTTCAAGATTTGGTCTATTCATGTTTTCTTGCATTCAATGGAGAATTAATTTATGGCGGGTGGCAGTTTCAATTTAAACAATGAAAAAAACAATGGTTATTGCGTCCATTTAAGGTGGTAAGAGGTTTTGATGCAAATGAACATGATCCAATAGAATACTGACACGTTGCGAGGTATGGAATGGGCAAAACAACCCATTTCGCGTCCATTTTGTATTTAGGTGGACGATTAGTTTTCATGCGCGATATTGATCTTGCGCTGTTAGATCAAAGGTAAGGGAGCGAAGGTCCAGTATTTGTTTGAGAGTTGCGGGCACTCAAAGGTGGGACCGGGATAATATTAAGCATGTTTTTTAAAGTTCAAAACTTTTGTACAACATGACTTTAACAAAGGTTTTGATATGTTGGAGGATATAAGAATGGTTAAAGGAATATAATGGGGGTTAAATGTAGATGCGGCATGGTGCTTATATGATGGGTTATCAATATAAAGTATGAGGCTTTATATATTGTGGCAGATATGGATAGGGGCGGGGTTTAATGTTTCTCTAAAATAAACCTTAGCTTATTTTATTTAAACATTGGATTTAGAAATATGCGAGGAGGAATCACATTGTTTGCATAGGGCAGAGTTTAGCATGGTGGCGCTTCCAAGATTTTTAACCTTTATAAAATGATAAAATTTCATCCAAAAACTTAATCTAAAATGATGATGAGTGGGGTAATGTATTTCATTTCAAAATACATAGGATATGTTCGAATAAAACGCATTCGCACAACTTTTATTTTATTTATATAGTATTAAACCTGTTGAATGGTTTAATAACCATAAGGGGTGGGATATTTCTTTAAAGGTAGTTTTAGCCCAAAGGGAACTTTATTTGGGTTTTATTTTGACATGTGGATAATAACTTTGGTCCAAAATCTTGTAATAGTGGGTTTTTAGGAGTATTTATATATAGGGAACTAGATAAATAGGATAAGGTTTTATTTAAGGATTTAATAAACTATGTTAAAATTTAATATGAAAAGGGAAATGGAATGCACACAAAATACACAATATGACTAAGTAACGTGAATAAGTAAAGCAAAGCTTTTCTTTTCATCATTTCACCAATTTACTTAGGATAAAGCATTTTTGAGGGTTTTTGTATGTTTCTGAGTGAAGGAAGTTAATTAGATGCGGTTTTATGTTTCATTAAGTAAGAATGATTCTTTACTTATGAAAATGAGTTAAAATGTATGAATATGGGATAAATAATGATAAATGGGGATTTAACATAAGATTTTAACATTTTCAACTTACTAGTCATCGAGCGTTGGGTCGAGTCCCAACAAAAGTCAGAGAAATGCTCTGAGCCTATTTGACTCATAGTATAAAACACTAAATACTTATAGAGAATGGGAAATTAGTGATTTTTTGCCCAGTGATGAATATTATATGCTTTTTCCCACTTCTTTCTACCTACCCAACATTACTCTAACATTTTCTCTCCCTTTTGACAGGTGCATTTAAGCTTGCAACCTTGAAACATTTATTCTTTTGAAAGCATAAACTATCTAATTATACCTTATTTCATCCGAGGACTCAGATTAAATAGTTGAGCTCCTCTTTATTCTCTACCTATCCATTAATTTGTCAGGATTAAACTGTCTGACAAGTATTTATTCACTATCTAAAACATGGAAATTGAAAACATGACAAGTCAAGTTTAAACAATTTAACTCATCCTGGATTATGGCATTTATTAACACTCTGCCATAATCCTTTGCAAAACGTAAAAATTAGTGGCATTTTGACTTGCACACTTTCATGTCTTATTTTCATCTTTTTCTTTTGGGGTCTATATATTTTTAAGTCCTTTGATCTTTCTTTTAGGACTTTTTACCCTCTTTTTTTGATTTTTTTGTTGTTTTTTTATTTTTTCAAAATATGGGAAAACAACTTGCAGAAAGAAAGGTATGTACATATTTTAAAAGACTATCAAAAGTCGATTCAAAATTATGAATCCTATATTTATAGGTTCCTAACATGCTGTGTGATCATTTTACCGTTGTTGGATGTCGACATGCTCACTCGCTGTAGGTGCACTTGCTTCAAACTCTCTTGAATCGCACTCACTTGCATCTTTAAATCCTGGAGGCCTAAATGAACACCCTAGAGCACTAGTTTTTACTATGCTTCTATATCATTTCATATGTCCTCCATGGAAAAATTAACTATGTTCTCAATTTCAGTGAAGTCATCTTAGGTGAGGGTGAGTTCCTCTATTCCTACCAGCTTGGAACCCTTCCTCTTCTTGCACAGGCCCAGAGAGGCTATGGACCTTGGTTAGTTCCTTTGGTTTTCTGTCTCAGAAGCCTCGATTCTTTCACAATAATTTTCCTTGGCTTTTGTTGTAAAGGAAAATCCCCTCTATGGATAGAGGTGATCCCTCTAGTCACAGGGTGGGTCTAGCAACAAAGGAACACACTAACATCTACCTTCCTATATTGTTAATGACATTTAAATCAAGGAATATGACCTACCTTGTTCTGATGTTATGTTGTCATATTCTGTCAAAGCTTCTCCATCCCTCGCTCTCTCCAAGCTCAATACACACTGCTACCAATGTCCGATTACCTGTACAGACAGTCAAGACACCATGAAAAGCATAAAATCATGAAAATTTTTTTTTTTAAAAATACAACCTATCTAAATAATCAAGGAATGCTAGAAATCTCATTATAAATGTAAAAAAGAGTGGAAGATAAACATCATTTTCATTTTATTATGATAAAGACAAGGGGATTTTACAGCCAAGACTTGATGTTGAGGCTCTCCTTCGGCAACTCTGTATCGAAGCACATTTCCAAAACTCTCATACACAAAGTTCTAATATCTCACTATGTTCCTAAGACACAAAAAAAATCACACTCTACTCTATTCTCCCAAACCTATAATATCACTATAATTGCTTCTTCTCTCTGTGATTTCCACTTCTAACTAAATAGTGTAGCAGAGGTGAAAGAGGTATCCTTATATAACAATGGAGGAGAAGGATATGGGCCCTCAAATAATCGGAAAAAGTCTTGTCCTTTGGATTAGTTCCGATTTCATGGGAAGAAGAAGCCAAAAGGGGAATTCAATGGCCATATCCTCAAAACAAACTTCCAGCTCTCCACTTCACAAAGCTTCTAGCCACGGAAGCTTTGTTTCTATTTAAAAAAATTTCCGAAAGAGGATCTATGCGGGTTAGACGTTAAGACAGAGCGTCGATTAACATGGGTCTTAGTGCAAATCTCTACTATTGGCCTGGGTCAGACACTGAGACACAACACCGACCTTGAAAACTAGGTTTTTAGAGGGATATTTCAGAAAAGTTGTAAAGGGAAATGAATTGGAAGACAAAGTGTGGTTCAGGGTTATCTATTCCATGCTTGGAAAGTAAACAAAGGCCACTGTGTGGCTCCTCTAGGATCAAGGAATGGGGAGTACAGGGACAGTGACAATTTTATGTGTAACATATGCCCCTTAAAGTATGAATTCCGAACATGAGTGAGGGGTGAAATTATTTATGAGTACGTGCGAGGAACCAAATGCTACTATCAAGAGACCTGCAAATCAACCATAGATACATATACATAATGAAAATCTCTAATGAAAATACATGAATCAAGGTATGGGCGCAACCATCTGTAAAAGAGACCATGGTATGGTCACAACCATCCATCTGAGAAGGATCACATATAAACCAATTTCATTTTTACAGAAGCTTGAAATGGAAATAAACTATGTTTGAAATCCAAGGGGCCTTGGACCACCATTATGTCTATATAGATGGTTTTCCCTCGCAAAGTAATAGGAAACTACGGAAGGATCCCTAATGGTTGACTTATTTCTCTGTTAAAAGCCAAAATATTCTGATTAACGGTCACAAACTATAGGAAACCCAAAGCTTGCCATGTAGTTGAAGACATAATACTAACTGAGATGCCTTCATCTATAGTCATGCTCGATACAACCATATTGTAGTCTCCACAGTGATATCAAAGGGCACATAATAAGGAAGATAGTATCCTGTAAATCGACTCCAATCAAAGGAAGTGACCAAACTACATGGAGGGGATGCCATAGGAATAAGAGGATTATCTCCTTGCATTACGGGAAGAGAAAGACCATCCTCTTAGGCTCTGGGAACAAGAGAAGGAGGATCACTTTCTTGAACTATGGTGACAAGAGTCAAAGGATCACCCTCCTCGACCATGGACATGGGAGGATCACCCTCCGATCCCGGGGAATCATAGGAAACAAAAATAACATGACTGGGATGAGACCCAATCTCAATGCAAAATACCTGATGAACTGTAGATGGAATCAGGTCGAACTTCTTCTCAACCAATGATTGGTCAGAAATGGACTCAGGAGACTAGCTTTCAAAGATATTGGAATTGGCCAGAGATGAATCCCGATCAATGACTTGATCAACTAGCAAAGGACTCGAGGAAAACTTCTGATAACCAGCGGGAAGATAGGACTCAGAAATCGAAAGGGTATCCAATACATTAGAAGCTAAGTCCATATAAGGACATAGGTGAATGGGATGTTTCCATTCACACAACCTACAGGGAAATTTAATCTTATCATGTTTCTTACGAGTATTAATATCTCTAGTTGAAGGCTCCTCATCAACATGATGCCCAAAGGTTGATGATGAAGGATGAATGAGGCCAATGGAGCACACTTCTAGCACCTTGGGAATTCTAGGGCAATCACAAAGAAGGTGGTCACCATCACATATCTTGCAAGGGAATTTAACTCTGTGATACAGAGTGGAAGGTTTCTCAATATTAGCTGCACAGGTAGCAAAAGCTATTGATTTTCCCCTAGCTTATTTTCCTTATTCTTCTTCGAGTTCTTCTTCTTCTTATTCTTCTTAGCCACCTGGTTACTAGAATCCAGACTTTAACCAAGTGAAGAAGAAGAACGAGGTGAAGAAAAAGGTGAAGGAGGTGAGGGGTCAATCTCTATATAAACATGGGGTTGACATGGTTCAGGAGGAGGAGAACTTGGTTGAGAAACCATTTGGATGTTGGAAACCACAGGGGTCGAAAATAACCAAACCGACAAACCAATGTTTAATCCCAAGAGGGACAACCTTGCCATATACGAGGCATCAACATTTCTGAATGAAGGAAAAGGACCATGATTCCCATCTCAGGGGATTCCTTGGTTGGTGAAATCTGGAAGCATTTCCATTGGAATCAACCCTAAAGAATCACTAAGGAATGTAACTTTAATCAAGAATATTTCGTGGGAAGTTAGTTTTAAGACACCGAAAAAAAATTTTCCTTTTCATGTTTTAAGAGTCGAGAAAAGGAAAAAAGGTGACTCTAGTCGCTTTCGGTTTGAACGAGCTCACAAGGACATGTGATTGATGATTTTTTCAAATTTAAAGAGTCAGTAAAGATAAAAAATTACTACTCAGGGTATTCTAGGCATAAAGGGTTACCAGGTAATCGTGAACTGCAATATACACCTTGGTGATCAAACGAATGAGAAATGACCAAGGACTTGACTTACGACGGCCAATCTCCCTGAATGATGTGTTCAATGAATCACGATTACAAGGTGGTAAAATCGGCTTCCTACGGATAAAGGATGCAACCTATAAGGGTCTCCCTTTATATACACGATGGTACGAGGAGTATAAGTCCGTACTAGCGCTGTCTAATGCAAGATTGCGAGCGACAGCTACTAGTTTTAATGACGCCAGAACATGTCACTAGCCTAGACCTCTAAGTGCGAGCATTAAGTTTCAATGATTCATTAGGTTGATTGAGTTAATTTTATGGTTTATCTTGAATTAGGTTTCAATTCCAGGGTGCTACCGTTGTCATCAGAGAACTTCTATATGCATCTATATGAGAAAATAAATCTTTCAATTTGATGAATGCTATCTAGTTAAGGGAGGAGTCTCGAACAATGAT
This sequence comes from Pinus albicaulis, assembly GCA_034641835.2. Taxonomy (NCBI): domain Eukaryota; kingdom Viridiplantae; phylum Streptophyta; class Pinopsida; order Pinales; family Pinaceae; genus Pinus; species Pinus albicaulis. The sequence goes on along the minus strand of CM076571.1, from coordinate 449,481,215 downwards.
GCAACAAAAAATAATATTGCAAGTGAAACTTTTATTAACTAGATGAATTTCACTATCCAAAACTAATCTACAACATTCAAATATCTGAATTATGCCATGTAATCTATGCAAAATTCTCTTTTTGAGAACTATGTAATTGTAATCTATGCACAATTTCCTTTTTCTTTTGAATGAATAAGAATGCACTCAATGCATTTTTTGATGAAATGAGAATCTACTTAATGCACACTTTTGATGAAAGAGATTTCACTCAATGCGATTTTTAATTTTCAGTCATTAAACAATGTAATCTAGGTTCAATGATAAATTTCAAACATGACTTTTCAATGCCACTTGATCTAATGCATTTCAACAAAAAGAAAAATTTGAGACGAAAACTAAAAGAATGCAAATTTCCTTAATTCAAAAAGTATGCAACCAAACATTAAGCATAGAATCTTGTTTTGAACACATTGTAACGAAATTCCTCAAAAGGCTACAAGACATATGAGTTCAAGAATAAAGAGGACTTCCAAACCATGTTCTCAAAACAAGGCATTCATTCCCTTTTACATCAAGCAATCATAGAAAGAATAATTTTCAACTGAACAATGAGCAATGTAATCAATGCTCTCAAGCAAACAAGAAGACTAAATAAACTCAGATAGCCACTTGAGACTTGATCACTCAATCAACCAAAAAGAAAAATGTAATCAACTAGAGATGCCTCACCAAACAAGGAGATTGACTCAATCAGTAAGGCGATGTCCTGTGAAGCATGCAACCAGGAAATTGATGCACAATCCTAGAATGCATGTCCCAATAGGCAGGAACAAAAAAAACCAAAAATTTGAGCCAATGAGCCAATCATACCCACTTGGGTGAAAGGGAGAAATACTGAGAAAAATACTGGAAGGGAAAGACACACTGGTGAAAGACTCTAGTACAACATCAAGCTCTACCACATCTATAAGATTAGCACTGATGGTGAATTTGAGTTTACATTTTCTTGTCACTTGTAATTCCGCATCATCACATGCCCAACCCAAAGGATCGGGTTTAGCATGAGTTGTAGTTTCTTGAAAATTTCTTTACAGATAAGATTGACTTGGGATACACTATAGAAAATGTATCATCTATTTTATGTTTTGTAATGGCCCTGATATGGAAAATCTCTCTTCTTTCTTTATCATTTGGAGATTCAATGGGTTTACTAGAAGAACTAGCTTGCATTAGAACCTTTACCTTTCATTCCCATGGTTGTGATTTTGTTTTCTTCACCTGAATCAAATCCTAGATCTTGTTGAGTTGTACCATCAGTCTTTTGTTTCACCTTGTTATTAAACTTCTTTGGTCTCATTTCTCGATGTAATTTCCAACAATCACCTTCATCGTGGGACTATTTGGAACAATGTTTACATGTAGGTTTCTCTCCCTATTTCTTGAAATTAGAATTATGTTTCCTTTTCCTTAAACTTACCCTTTCCTTTGTCTCCGAATTTAGAAGGTTTATTTCTAGTATGTTGAGTAACATTGTTGCACTTGATTCTAAAAGAGTTTCTTGAACCCATTCTTCATCTATATATGTGGTATTAAATATACGTATAGTACATCTTAAATAACTATGTAATCCACCTATGTATTTAAGTAGAGTATCTTGTGAAGACAAATAAACACCCAAGACAATTATGAAAATATTAAGTGGTACAACATCAAGTTATACCACATATATAAAATTAGCAGTGATGGTGAATTGAGTTTACATTATCTGATCACTTGTAATTTGGCATCATCACATGCCCAACTAAAAGGGTAAGGTTTAACATGACATGTAGTTTCTAAATTAAGTTTCTTGACAATTTATTTAGAGATAAGATTGACATGGGATCCACTATCAAAAAATTTATCAACCTTTCTATGTTTGATAATGACCCTCATATCGAAAATATTACTTCTTTATCATTGTGGGATTCAATAGGCTTACTATAAGAACTCGTACTTGCATTAGGAGCTTCAACATTAATTCCCATGGCTGTGATTTTGGTTTCATCACCTGAATCATATCCTAGATATTGTTGAGTTGTAGCAATACCCTTTTGTTTACCCTTGTTATTGAACTTATTTGGTCTCATTTTTGGATGTAATTTCAAAGAATGGAATTCATCATGGCCATATTTTGAACAATGCTTACAAGTAGGTTTCTCTCCCTCTTTCTTGAGAGTAGCATTCTTTTGTCTTTGTCTTTAAACTTCCCCTTTTCTTTCTCTCCAGATTTAGAAGGTTTCTTTCTAATCTCTTAAGGACCATTGTCACCTCTTGATTCTAAATTAGTTTCCTGATGACGTAGTTCATCTATATTGGTGGGATTAAGCGTAAGTATAGTATTTTTCAAATAACTATGTAATCCACCTATGTATTTAAGGAGAGTATCTTGGGAAGAAAAATCAACACCCAATATTAAAGCTTTTCTTCAAAACACAAGTATGTACTCCCTATAAAAAATCCACAAAATACAAGTGGTACAACATCAAGCTCTACCTCATCTATAAAATTAGCGATGATGGTGAATTCGAATTTACATTTTGTTGTCCCTTTTAATTTCGCATCATCACATTCCCAACCCAAAGGGTAAGGTTTAGCATGGCATTTAGTTCAAAATTAAGTATTTTGACAATTGCTCGAGACATAATATTGACTTGGGATCCACTATAAATCGATGTATCAACTTTTGTATATATTGTAATGAATTTGATATGGAAAAGCTCACTTCTTCCTTTATCATTTTTACATTAAATAGGCTTACTATAATAAATATTACTTGCATTAGAAGCTTTACCTTTCATTCCCATCATTGTGATTTTGGTTTCATTACCTCAATCAAATCATAGATCATGTTGACTTGTACGAGTAGTATTTTGTTTCTCCTTGTTATTGAACTTCTTTGGTCTCATTTTTGGATGTAATTTCCTTCAATGGTTTACATCATTACCATATTTTGAATAAATTTTACATCTAGGTTTCTCTCCTTCTTTCTTGACAGTATAATTATTTTTCCTTTTCCTTCAAACTTCCCCTTTCCTTTGTATCCACATTAGAATGTTTCATAGTATTCCCTTCTGGAACATGGTTGCCTCATATTTCTAAATGAGTTTCGTGAACACATCATCTTGATTAGTGGGCTTAAGCATAAGTATAGTATGTCTCAAATAACTATGTAATCCACATATGTTTTTAAGGAGAGTATTTTGAAGCAAAATCAACACCCAAGATTAAAGAACTACTTATAAATTTTTGTTTGTAGCTTTTGAAAGTCTTACCTTTTTCTGGTCTAAAAATTTTCCAATCCATAATGATTTTTTTCATGTAAGCTAATGGATAAAATATCCTTCTTAATGCAGTTATAAAATAATTCCAAGAAGAGATACTTAATAGTTTTCTTCAAATATTCTTGAGCTTTGGACTCCCACCAGATGAGGGTTGCACCTTCCATGCGAAGAGAAGTAGGTTGGGTATTTGTGACATCAACATCAATATTTTGAATCCTAAAATAGACTTCAATTTGATGAACCCGATTATCCAATTTTTTAGCGTTTACTTCCCCATTGTGCATAGGAAATTAAAACTTGATATAAAGCTTAAGAAAAGAGGACTTAACATGTCCTTTTGGATATGGAGGAGGAGTATGTCTATGGGAGGAAGGAGCAGAAGAAGGAGGTAAAGGAGGAGGTGGAAGTAGAGTATTTCTCCTATCACAACCCTTACCTTTTGGTTGATTAGAATTTTCTCCTTGCAACCTTATTTTCCTCTCATTGTACAACGCTTTCACCATCTCAGAAATATCATATAAATCTTTTCTAGTATCTCTCTCATGCACAAACACCAACTCTTGTCCTTCTTCATGTACTGTGACAAGTGGAGTTTGTGGCCTCCTTGAACCAATAAAATGGTTTGGTTCTTCAAGCACTCCTTTTCCGCTTTTCAAGTTAGACCTTATAATCATTCAAGAAAAACACTTGGAAAAAAATTCAAACCTTCACAAAAACCATGGTTCGATACCAAACTGATGTGAAATTAAAATTGAATATTTCATGTAAAGTTTTTCAAGCTACTTTATGTCTTATGGAAAATGGATCAATATTGCAAAAGTACACATACAAAGTTAAATTTTCAAGATTCAAACAATTAAAAGTAGAAATCATGCAACATCACAACACAATGGTGTCACCTGTATATTATATGTTCAAATTTGAGATTACATCAACATACAATACTCAAATTCCAAAAATAACATTGTCATTACAACTAGAACGATAAAAAACCCCTATGTAGGCACTTTTTGGGCACAAAAAGGCTAATAAATGGTGAAGTTATTCCTCGTTCTCCATTTCTCTCCTAATTATTCTCCAAATTTGACCTCCCTTGGATGACTTGCAAGGTTAATTTTACAAAACTATAACTGGTGGGTTCTAGCTACAAATCTCACCGATTTGGGTGCAAATTTTCGAACAATTAATTGAAATTGTGCCCCTTTTTTGTGCCTCTCATCGGTCACACGAAAAAAATATGACAATAGGGTGCATGCCATAGCCCACATGACTCTCGACCATCCTCCTAGTCACCTATTCATTAATAGGATTGCAGGGTAGGGCTCAGGGCAAGGTTCCACATGCCTTGTCATGCCTCCACTCTCGTGTGTAGTCACAAAAACTCAACTGAACCAAGGGTTGGGTGTAGGCAAGGTGCCATGCACCCTACCCTTTCTATTTTATGCCACCATCATAATAAACAATATGACTTGGGATGGACCACCCGACTCAACCCTCCCCCTAAAGCTATTTTCGATAAGCCTTAAATATAACTGGGCCACTATGGTTCAACAAGAAACATTGTGGAGATTTGGTAGTCATTGATTAATTGTTATGTCACCGGTGGTTCGATTCTTGTGGAGGTTTATCCGGTCCATAACCAAAATTTTGGCGTGAAAAACCAAGACACATGGTGCCCTCTCATAGGGCCACGCAGCACCCTCTAGTTAGCCTATATGGTGAACTATGATTTGTCCACCACAACAACTTTTAGCCAGAATATTTGTTAGTTAAAAGATTTAGAGCACCATAACTTCCTCATAAAATGTCAAATTGAGGTGATTCAAGGATGGATGGAATTAGAATGGTTTCACGAGAATTTGAACAATTTATTTTCTGAACATATTTTTTTTATCTTCTAGATCATTTGATGTAATATCGATCAAATACCATGATCCAAGAATTGGATGATGACGAGTTCAAAAAAATTCTTCTTTATATAGCAAACAAATTTGAAGACTGGAATCCCAATTGCACACAACAAAACTAGTTTCAATATTAGCAAAGACAAGACATTTGAAAATCAAAAAATAATTCTAGTTTAGTTGGCATGTCGAGGTACAATAAGTAAGTCATAAGCACTAACACTAGAGAAAGTTTCATTTGACCCTTCTAAGAATATGACAAAGGGGATTAGTATACACAACGTTTTCTCATGTAATAAACATAGAATCCTTGTATTTGTATTTACTAAGCCCACTTAAGAAATAAAAAATTGAAAATTAAATACAAAATTTCTCTTGGAATAAACCAATACAAAAAAATACGAAGTGGAAACTAGACTATAATTATCCATCCATTGAAACAAAATGATATACGTCAACTCTTTCTCTAAACACCCACAATTTACAAACACATATCCATGATATGCTAAGGGACTATGATTTTTTGCAATCTAGCATCCTATGTTTACAAGAAAAATATTTGAAACAACCCATATTATTACAGAAAATTGAAACATTCAATTGCATATCAAATTATAGTAAAAAATCTCTACACATATGTGTGAAAAAAACATATATAGATTTAGGAACATATGCATTTTCAAGAGAAAAATGTAGAAGCTGCAATAACAAAGATGATTCTTCATGACATGCATATTGCAGTTTTTAATGTCTATGTTGCAAGATATGAAACATTGACCAATACATTTCATACTAATGCAAAAGAGTTACGCAATATAGTCTCAAATTTAACCATAGTCATTGTACTAAACGTCCATGTGCTCCAAAGAAATAACAAAAAAATCTAACTAAAATGTCACATGTACAATTACAACATCCATTTTCTTTTGGACACAAATAGAAATGCACCAACATCAATCATGAACCACATATGTTCAAACATAACTTGTAGCTACAAAATATTTAGACTAGATACATGCAGGAAGCAACAATATAAGGAAGCACAAACAATTTTCATTTAGTAGCCTTATTTTGTTGAATTCAACTTTTGCTACAATTTTTTTTTTTGTCTTATCAAACACACCACTAATTGTGAAATTGACCAAGCTTATTTTTTAAAAGCACTAAAAATATGACTAATTTTTTCACATGGAATAAAGTTGATTCTCAACAAAAAAATTCGAAGTTGATGGCTAGTTAAAGTGCTTTTGTTATTTTGCATTACCAATTGTCCAATCAATATTATGACATCATTCTGTGTAAATACTACTAGAGGGACACATTGGGAATGGGAGCTAGAATTGTGTCCTCTGGTAGAAAAAGTGTAAATTCTTCTAGTAAATCTGGATGATCATGAAATAGCGTTTCCATCTGCATACAAACAAATAGAATTTAATTGGTTAAAAAATATCATAGCTTAAAAGAACAAGAAGAAATTAACATTTATGTTCCAGTTTTTGTAAAACAATAAAAAAAATACCTCTTCGTATATTTCTTTTATTGATTTGTTCTCAGTTCTATACATATTTACCAGATTCAAAAATCTCCTGTATACTTGTTTATCACTTTGAAACCTTACCTGAAAACAATAAACTAAAAGTGTAAATAAAACAGTTCCTAAAAATGTTCTAATCAAAAGTTCACCATTTCTTCAAAAACACATCTAGTTACAATAAATTGGATTGTAAATATAACATAACTTTCAAATATCAAAAAAACTAATACATCATCATCTGTATTAACTTGATTTTAATAACATAATTGCTCATCTGCATTACCTCGACCTTAGCAACATAATTGACTGCTTGGTTAAACTCAATCCGTTGTTGCCCAGGCGGAACTATAATTTCATAACCTCTAGGTAGGAAGATATTAAAACCCAAAGTAAGGGAATGATTGTCTTTAAATAGAGCTCTTACTCGAGCTATAACACCAAATGTATCAAGTCTGCAGAATTGCAAACAGAATCATCCGCAATATTAAGATTTGTAGTTAATGGAGGAAAAAAAAAAAGGGAAATATTGATTGATAATGTCAATCTTTCTAAAAGATTACAGACCTTCGGGCTTTAAAAGCTTTCAGGACCTCAAGTAACTCATCATATTTCTCTTTATCATGATCTTTTACTGCCTTCAGATATGCCTGAGCATCCCCTGCTAATTCCCTCTGCGGTCTTTGAGGACGCAATAGATTATCCATCAGCAACAAAAATGTCAGAAGACGCATCACGCATTTTATAATTTTGTATAAAGACGCAAACAAATGCACTTAGAAGTACCAATTAAGAAGAAACAGAATTTGCTAGAAAGACACTTAAATATTTGAAAGATATATCATATAATGACAGAAACCACTATTCATCAAACAAATAGACAAAATAGTAGGAATCTGTCCCTTCAAAACCAGGAACTCCAAAAGCTTTAAGAAGTCCATATGAACAAGAATATACCATATGGAATGGTTATTTCAGGATGTATTTAAAAATGTGAGCAAATATAACAATAAATGAGAGCAAAATGCAATATGAAGAAGCAGAATGCAATGGATGGTTAAGAAATGCATCCCCTCATAAGCACAGAAATCCCACTTCTTGCTCATGGGCACAGAAAACCCGCTTCTTGCCCTGGTCATTGCATTTCACGAGGTAATAAATCAGCATTAAGAAATGCATTCCTCATAAGCACAGAAATCCCACTTCTTGCTCATGGGCACAGAAAACCCGCTTCTAAATCAGCATTAACAACGACGATAAAAGGGAACAATGAGTAGCAAACCCCAAAGGCTGATCAAATATGCTTCAATCAGATTTAACTAATTTAACTGCATTCACAGTAATCTTGTTACTCAAAAACATTGTTGTTACTCGAGGCCATCTTACTGTATGACCTTAATTAAGATAGAAAAAGAGCAAAACTAATATATTATCTAAATTCGTATAGATAAAAATAAATGCACCTGACCCTTAAAATTGGGAAAAGGTTCATGTAACATCAAATTTATTTAAAAATTGATAACTTCTATAATAACTAAATGAAGTATATGGAGTATATAGTTATTTTGAGATATAATTGAATGAAGGTTTTTGTGAGTAAGATTATTTAAGATTTGAGAATTGTTTTCAGAATTTATCGGTCAAATTTTTTGAAAGTAACTAACTGTGTAATTCATCTAATCACCCAATAATTCTCTAATAGATAAACCACATTAATTAGTTCAAAACAAAACAAGGGAACCATTTTAAAAACATGTCACTTAGATATGCAAGACATATCTCTGAACCTCAATATTCTGTAAGATGAATCTTTGAACCTCAAGGACCTTTTTCCAACTAGAGGTAAACTCAATTATGGGTAAAAGAAAACACAAAATCTCCTTTACATGAGATTCCGTTCAGACTAACAAAGCCATCACAAAACAAAGCAGTGGGGGAGATAGAATAACCGTTTCTCCTTGTGACCCCATAACAATGGCTCTCCGTCCTCTTTTATGCAATCAAAAGAGTTACTACAGCCTGGCCACAATAAGCTTGATCCCAAGGCAACTCTGAACCGTAAAGCCGCAGCTATGCATACTGTGAGCTGGCAGAAGTCTTAGAAATTTGAATTAATGAAAGAAACGTACAGAGTACGAGGGGAAAGCAAGCGCGGAAGCGGCATGTGGATTGCAGGCAAATTTTTTGGGTAAATGTTATGAAAGGGCATTTAAGTCATCAAAATCACTAAAGGATTCAAGGGCTAGATATTTGCTAGCTAGATTTCTAACTAGTGACCCTTTTCACCACATAATAGCTTAGCATAACACCCCTTACTAGAATTATATAATAGTCATAGTTATTTATTCTAATATTTTTTATTTATTAAAATTTAAAAGAAAATGAAAAGGAGTTTTTTCCTTTGTAAGTCGATATTCTATTCATATGGTAAAAGAGTGATGTACATCCAATAGAGAGTGGTCTCACCCCGACCGGGTTTGTTGACCAATGTTTACAACATGTGACAAAAATACAAAAAGGAGGCTAAGGACAACGTCCATAAATGAGAGGGCCAAAGACACCAAAACACACACAATACATAAATTTAAAAACACCTCATAGCATACTAGTCATCCCACGTAATGGAAGTTGGGTTATCCGGGGCAGTTCCTCGAGGGAGCGAAGAACGGAAGTTGCACTAGATGTGCCCTTGCACAAACTCGAATGACGCCCTACCTTTTATGCACGGGGAAAATGTTAGAGACCCAATCTATCAATGGGATCAGATAAATGAAGCCTGTTTTGAAAAGTTTTTCAACTTCTCCCTTAATGGAAGCTTCCTTTCTAGGGTACATGGGACAAAGGCGTTGGCCAGCAGGTTTCACATCAAGGTAAGTGGGGATCTCCTACACGACTATACTTGGATCAATGCCACGCATTTCCTCGTAGGACCAAGCTAAAATGTCTCGAAACTCTCGAAAGAGACTAGTATAGACCTCGATCTCATGAGGAGAATAGGTCACCCTAATGTGGATGTTCTCGACGACAATCGGTTTAATGGAGATGTTAATAGGCATCGTATGAGTTATTTTTGACATGTTGCCTTTCATAAAAAATTCATGTGTCAAAAAAGACATTTGAAGCAATTGGGGTGGGGCTTGGGAAGAGAAATTATCAAGAGAAGTAGACATTGCCCCAAGACTAGGCAAAAAGGAGGAACGATGATGACTATTGTCCCAGGGAGGATCCTCAAGAGACATGGTTTCCATGATGGCTTCATCACTTGGAAACATCTCGTTCAAGGGATCTGGAGAATCCGAAGCACCAAGCCAAGGGGATTGAGAACACATGTCAAGAGGCATACTTGAAGAAGTAAGATCAGAAGGAGAAGCCAAAGCCAAGATAACTTCACAATAATCAATTTCTATCGGGCTTAATGACATCACGTCACTAAATGAATCAATTTGATCAAGCGAAGGGATAATCCAGGGATTAGAAGATGTGGAGGTCATATTGACCTGGACAGTGTTTGGCAGAGGAAGGGAAAAAGACCCATAAGGGCAGGATCTTTGAAAATTCTTGGCCCCACACTTTCATAAGGCATGGGAATGTGGTCCACATATAGAACGTGTCTCTCTGAAGAAGTGGAAGTGAAAAAGGATAATTGGTCAACAATGATAATATTTCCTTAGTGTGGGAAACGAAGAACATGAATGAGAGTGGAAAATACACATAGCATGGCGTGAGTCCAACTGCGACCGAGGAGGATATTATAGTTGAGTTTGGCATCAACAAATTCAACCTCAACTTTAACCATTTTTTCCTTCCAACGTGATAGGGAAGTTGGCGAGGATACCAAGAGGGTGAGATTCCCTTCCGTCGATGGCATCCAAAGCGTTTGGAGTCTCGTTAAGGGCTGGAGAGCAAATGGCCTTCTAGTAGGCAACATACATGATGCAAGTAGATGCACCTTTGTCTACCACTGCTCGATGGATATTCTTACCATTAATACCAACTTGCATAATCAAAGGAAGTTGGTGAGGGAGACGCGGACAACATTTTCCAAATAAAAAGTGATAAGGCTCGAATCGGCAAGGTCAACTCCTCCGATAGCGGATAATAGAGCCTTTTGTTGTGACGGAAAGCTCTGAAGTACCTCCAGCATAGACACAGCGGATGGCGCGTGAGCCTAATCCTAAAAAATACTGTAATGATGAGCAGCATGGGCGTTCAAGCTATAGGAGGACTTACGGAGCACGCCTTTGGAAGGTCGTCGTACAACGGGCTCAGAACTAGGCCTTTCAATATGAAGATGGCCATTAGAAGGTGGGGGAGGAGGACTATCTGCAATTTATTTCCTCGCCACTTGACGTGATTCGGTATAATCTTTTGATCTGGTAGCAATAGATATCAGTGTAACACCATTCATCATGAAAACTTCAGAGCCAAAAGGGGTGGGGGACTGGGGTTGCTCCACCATTTGAGTTTGTTGTGACGGGAACATTTCCTTAAGAACAACCGAAGTTCACTGGGTGCCTTTCAGTAGTCAACTCACTTTGGCCCGTCGTGGATATTCCTTGATGTAATTCTCATCGTCACATATCAAACAAGGATACTTTGGTTTATGTTTCGAGCCAATCACCAGGAATCTTGGTGGGAACTGGGGGCCAATATGGATTATGAAGAATGGGATCATTTTTTAACGTCGATACATCAAGCAGTTCCAGTGTAGCAAGGAATGGTAATTACGGGTTAAAACGCATCACAGGCCTTTGATAAAGACCCACGTTAGGGTTCCAACCAGTGTAGGAGAAATTTTAAGCCCATATGTTCTGTCTCAGAGGATTTTTTCCATAGGGGTTATAATTTTGGAAATTTTGTCCATATCATGGTTGGGGACCAGGGTACTAATTCTGAGTGAACCACTGATGTCCAGCTTGAGAAACATATGGATTTTGTTGCCGGATGAAAGTAGTGCCTTGGGGTGGACCTTGTACCATGAAAGGTTGACCTTGGGAAACCAACGGTTGGCCTTGAGGAATGAAAGGTTGGCCCTGAGGCTGACCAGGCTATCCCTGGATACCAAGTTTTTCCGGAGGAGGTAGACCAGGCTGTCCCTGAAAACCAGATTGGCCTGACGGTTGAGATGAGCCAGGCTACACTTGAAGACTAGGTTGATCCAGCTCACTAAAAAATGGTTTTGATTGTTGCACAAGAGGTGGGCCTTGTTGAATGTAAGGTTGGTTCCGTTGCACAAAAGGTTGCCCCTGAGGTGGATAGGTTTTCCCTTGAGGAACATAAGTCCCACCCTGTTGAATGTAGGGTTGACCAGTACGATCATAGGGTTGTCCCTGTTGGACTAAAGGTTGTCCTTGTAGATGGGAGGGTTGTCCTTACGAACAATAAGGTTGTCCCTGATTGTACGTGAACTGATTTGGGCGAACTAGAACTTGACTCATTTGAACATACAATGGACCTTGCAAGAGAGGCCCATGGTAATATACGTGATTCCCGAACTCATCGTAGTAATGTGGTAGATTGTCTGGAGCCTGAGTCTGGTGAGAACTCTGAGGGAGATAGTTCTAATGTTGAAAAATCATCATGTATTGGTCATACTCAAAACCTCCTGGAATAGGATTAGAAGAGACAGGCACACTACCAATATGTTGATTGACTCCTAATACGTCAGGTTCTGATCCACTCATAAAGGGTCCAACAAACATCACATAGACATTGGGATGCATTCCATGAACATTAGAAGCTAGCGGAAATGATGTAACCACAATAATGGATGTTGTATTGGAAGCCACGCATAAAACGGGGTGGGTCGGGACAGACATGATAGTTGTTGAAACAATGGGAATCAAAGAAGATGGACTTGACACAAACAACCCTGACGAAGGAGCCATCGTACTTGAACATAACAGGTTATGGTACAAAGATGAAGCACTAGAAATTATCTGTCGCAAAGAACGATAACCATTTGAGAGAGGCTGAGAGGAATGCTGAGTTGTCTCATAAGGAAAATTTTTAGGAGGGAATTGATATTCTCTAGTAGATATGAGAGCCTCTTCACTACTAATAGGACTTGAGGCATCCATGTCGGATGAAGACCTGTTGTCAAGGAAAAGCTAGCAAGTGGTAGAGGGAAAAGCACTAGACAATGGTGTCACAAGAGAATCTGAGCATTGAGCGGGATCCTGTCTTGGAAAGAAAAAAGGATCCGGGGGCTGCCAGTTGATGTCAAATGGCTCCTTAGGGGGATAACGAGTGGAAAGAGGTTGAATGCTCGGGATGATGGAACTTTCAAGATCTTCGGTCTCAAAAGACGGAGATGTCTTAGAAGAGACTTTGGGGAGAGACTCTTCACCAAGAGGTAATGAAGAGGAGGATGAAACAGGAGGTTCTGCCACGGTGACATTGTCTCAAAAGAAGACGAGAAAAGGGATGGTCAATTTGAGGCTTTAACAACAATCCTTAAGGAGTTACTCATGATCCAGCCAAGAAAAAACTTAATAGGCATGTCATGTAAGCCTGCACAATTTAATTTTATATCATTGAAACAAGACTTTGCCTTTTCATATTTTAAAAGTTGAGAAAAGGACAAAAGGTGACTCTAGTCACTTTCAGTTTGTATGAGCTCGAAAGGACAAGTGCTTGATTTTCAAATTTAAAGAGTCATGGAAAGATCAAAATGACTACTCAAGAACTCTAGGTGAAACGGTGTACCAAGGTCCCGTGAACTACAATATAAACCTCGGTAATCAAATGAAAGAGAAATGACAAAGGACTTAACGTACATGCAGCTGGTCTCCCTGAATGTTGTGTTCGTTGTATCATGGTTACAGGGTAGCAAACTTGGCTTCCTATGGATAAAGGATTGCACATAAAAGGGTCTCCCAATATATATGTGATAGTATGGGGAACACAAGTCGGTACTAGTGATGTCTAATGCAAGATTGCGAGTGACATCTACTAGGTTTAATGATGTCAAAACATGTCACTAGACTAGGCCTCTAGGTGTGAGCGTTAAGTTCCAATGCTTCCTTAGGTTGATTGAGTTAATTTTATGGTTTATCTTGAAATTATGTTTCAGTTTAAAGGCCCTACCAAATGTTACCTCGAATTTCTAATGCAAAAATATATGAGAGAAACAATACCATTTCATTTCGACGAAAAGTTAGCTAAGTGAAAGATAGAGTTTCACAACAAAGCATCAGTTAAACGAATGCAAGAATGACACTTTCCTTTATGTTACCCACAACCAAAGCAGAAAATGAAAACTATTCTTTTGTCTTTCAGTTTCCAATGAAGAAGAAACCTACTAACGCAAAAGAGCACTTTTCATTTCAAAACGAGAAGGAAGAATGCAAACTTTTTGTTCTTTTGTATAAGTGAGAAGAAACAATGCAATGCTACATTAAAAGGACAAAACAAATACTAGTTTCAAGTAGCTTCAAATGACATTATAAAAACATGAAGAGACCAATTCCAGGCAAACGTAAACACACACTCAAAACTAGGCATGCATCTCCTTGTGTAAAATAAAGGGATTTTTAGGCACTCAAATATAACTGCTAAAAAAAACAATATGAAGAAGCAGAATGCAATGGATGGTTAAGAAGTGCATCCCCTCATAAGCACAGAAATCCCACTTCTTGCTCATGGGCACAGAAAACCCGCTTCTTGCCCTGGTTATTGCATTTCACGAGGTAATAAATCAGCATTAAGAAATGCATCCCTCATAAGCACAGAAATCCCACTTCTTGCTCATGGGCATAGAAAACCCGCTTCTAAATCAGCATTAACAACGACGATAAAAGGGATGCAAAATCCAGCAAACCCCTAAGGCTGATCAAATATGCTTCAATCAGATTTAACTTCGCATTCACAGTATTACCCCGATACATGCCGCATGCTAATATAGAAAAGAGGCCAAACTAATCCCTTATCTAAATTCGTATAGATAAAAATAAATGCACCTGACCCTTAAAATTGGGAAAAGGTTGTGTAACATCAAATTTATTCAAAAAATTGAGTAACTTCTATGATAACTAAATGGAGTTCTATGATAACTAAATGGAGTTATAGTTATTTCTGAGATATAATTGAATGGAGGTTTTTGTGAGTAAGATTATTTAAAGATTTAAGATTTGTTTTCCGAATTTACTGGTTAAAATCTTTCCAATAGATAAACCACATTAATTAGTTCAAAACAGGGGAACCATTTTAAAAAACATCATGTCATAGATATGCCAGACATATCTCTGAACCTCAATATTCTGTAAGATGAATCTTTGAACCTCAGATTCAAAATTCCAACTAAATTAAAATCGATTATGGGTAAAGAAAACACAAAATCGATCCTTCACATGAGATTCCGTTCATACTAACAAAGCCATCGCAAAACAAAAGCAGTGGGGGAGATAGAATAACTCACGTTTCTCCTCGTGACCCCATAAACAGCTCCTCCTGTCCTCTTTTCATATTCGAAAATAGTTACTACAGCTGTACAATAAGCTTGATCCAAAGGAAGCTCTGAACGCCAAAAGAAAAACCATAAATCACTTATAATTTCTTTCATAATGGGAATTTACGCATCATATAATGGCGTAAAGCCGCAGCTATGCATACTGGCGAAGTCTTAGAAATTTGAATTAATGAAAGAAACGTACAGAATTTTGAGGAAAGCAAGCGCGGAAGCGTAGCAGATTCGAGGCAACGGAGTTACGAGCAGGCGGTACCAAGTTTCGATCAGTGATCAGCAGCAGATTGGAGACAACAGAGTTGCGATCAGGCGGTAGCAAATTTCTAATTATCCGACTTCAAATACACCACCTGAAAACCCGCTTCTAAATCATACGTATTGAGGTCTTCCTGGTCTTCCGGGTGAGATCTGGTATTGATCCTTTGTGACTCATTACAGCAGCAGAGAAGAATACCACCTCTTCTAATTATCCGACTTCAAATACGAATGACGAACGAGTCGTTTTAACCAATCAACATTTATTGCAAGGGATCAATAAACGTCCCTTAAGAAAAAGTCCACCAACAACCAGCAAATGGGGTTACCTGGGGTTTAACGGGTAGTCTACCGAGGCAATGAAATGGGGTTTAACGGGTAGTCTACCGAGGCAATGAAATGGCCAGAATCCGGGAAAGATTTTGGAAAAATTGGACAAAGATTTTATCAGAATTTTGTTTAATCGAAGTAGACTGCGTCAATGGTTACACGAGCCATTTCAAAGGTTTTGGACACCCCATAAAGTGTGGGCTGGAGCGGCCAACTCGGGGGTTAACCAACCTCTTGCTTACTCCTCTCATGACATTGTATTAATGGCCTTATCCCTTTTTTTCCGAATTTTGAAATTATCCAAAACGCTTATGAAATGGCCCTTTTCTAAATATTTTTAGAAATTTGGAAATTATGGAATAGATTAAATGATTTATTTATTTATTTATTTAATTAATTAATTTATTTATTTGGGAATTTTGAGATTAGAAAACTTTGTTTAACTAGTAAATAAAATGGTTTTTTTCTAAACATTTTTCTTTGGTGGTAGGATTCATGCCAAAGTGATTTTTTTTTTTTTTTTAATTTTATTTATTTATTTATTTTGGGAATTTTGAGATTAAAAAACCTTTGTTTAACTAGTAAATAAAATGGTTTTTTTCTAAACATTTTTCTTTGGTGGTAGGATTCATGCCAAAGAGTCATTTCTTCTTCCTTTACTACTTACTCTAATCATTATCAAAAATATTGTTTTGAATATATGAATTTAATTTCAAATTATATAATAATTTTGTTTGTGTAAATGTTATGAAAGGGCATTTAAGTCATCAAAATCACTAAAGGATCCAACGGCTAGATATTTGCTAGCTAGATTTCTAACTAGTGACCTTTTTCACCACACAATAGCTTAGCATAACACCCCTTACTAGAATTATATAATAGTCATAGTTATTTATTCTAATATTTTTTTATTTATTAAAATTTAAAAGAAAATGAAAAGGATTTTTTTTCTTTGTAAGTCGATATTCTATTCATATGGTAAAAGAGTGATGTACATCCAATAGAGAGTGGTCTCACCTCGACCGAGTTTGTTGACCATTGTTTGTAACATGTGACAAAAATACGAAAAGGAGGCTAAGGACAACGTCCATAAATGAGAGGGCCAAAGACACCAAAACACACACAACACATAAAAAACACCTCATAGCATACTAGTCATCCCACGTAATGGAAGTTGGGTTATCCGGAGCAGTTCCTCGAGGGAGCGGAGAATGGAAGTTGCACTAGATGTGCCCTTGCACAAACTCGAATGACGCCCTACCTTTTATGCAAGGGGACAATGTTAGAGACCCAATCTATCAATGGGATCAGATAAATGAAACCTACTTTGAAAAAAATTTCAACTTCTCCCTTAATGGAAGCTTCCTTTCTAGGGTACACGGGACAAAGGCGTTGCCCAGTAGGTTTCACATCAAGGTAAGTGGGGATCTCCTGCACGAATATACTTGGATCAATGCCACGCATTTCCTCGTAGGACCAAGCTAAAACGTCTCAAAACTCTCGAAAGAGACTAGTATAGACCTCGATCTCATGAGGAGAATAGGTCACCCTAATGTGGATGTTCTCGACAACCATCGGTTTAATGGAGATGTCAATAGGCATCGTATGAGTTATTTTTGACATGTTGCCTTTCGTAAAAAATTCATGTGTCAAAAAAGACATTTGAAGCGATTGGGGTGGGGCTTGAGAAGAGAAATTATCAAGACAAGTAGACATTGCCCCAAGACTAGGCAAAAAGGAGTAACGATGATGACTATCGTCCCAAGGAGGATCCTCAAGAGACATGGTTTCCATGATGGCTTCATCACTTGGAAACATCTCGTTCAAGGGATCTGGAGAATCCGAAGCACCAAGCCAAGGGGATTGAGAACACATGTCGAGAGGCATACTTGAAGCAGTAAGATCAGAAGGAGAAGCCAAAGCCAAGATAACTTCACAATAATCAATTTCTATCAGGCTTAATGACATCACGTCACTAAACGAATCAATTTGATCAAGCGAAGGGATAATCCAGGGATTAGAAGACGTGGAGGTCATATTGACCTAGACAGTGTTTGGCAGAGGAAGGGAAAAAGACCCATAAGGGCAGGATCTTTGAAAATTCTTGGCCCCACACTTTCATAAGGCATGGGAATGTGGTCCACATATAGAACATGTCTCTCTGAAGAAGTGGAAGTGAAAAAGGATAATTGGTCAACAGTGATAATATTTCCTTAGTGTGGGAAACGAAGAACATGAAAGAGAGCGGACAATACGCATAGCATGGCGTGAGTCCAACTGTGACCGAGGAGGATATTATAGTTGAGTTTGGCATCAACAACTTCAACCTCAACTTTAACCATTTTTTCCTTCCAACATGATAGGGAAGTTGGCGAGGATACCAAGAGGGCGAGATTCCCTTCCGTCGATGGCCTCCAAAGCGTTTGGAGTCTAGTTAAGGGCTGGAGAGCCAATGGCCTTCTAGTAGGCAACAGACATGATGCAAGTAGATGCACCTTCGTCTACGACTTCTCGATGCATATTCTTACCATTAATCCCAACTTGCATAATCAAAGGAAGTTGGTGAGGGAGACGCGGGACGACATTTTCCAAATCAAAAGTGATAAGGCTCGAATCGCAAGGTCAACTCCTCTGATAGGGGATAATAGAGCCTTTTGTTGTGATGGAAAGCTCTGAAGTACCTCCAGCATAGACACAGAGGATGGCGCGTGAGCCTAATCCTCAACAATACTGTAATGATGAGCGACATTGGCGTTCAAGCTATAGGAGGACTTACGGAGCACGCCTTTGGAAAGTGGTCATACAACAGGCTCAGAACTAGGCCTTTCAATATGAAGAGGGCCATTAGAAGGTGGAGGAGGAGGACCATCTGTAATTTATTTCCTCGCCACTTGATGTGATTCGGTATAATCTTTTGATTTGGTATCAATAGATATCGTTGTAACACCATTCATCATGAAAACTTCAAAGCCAAAGGGGGTGGGGGACTGGGGTTGCTCCACCATTTGAGTTTGTTGTGATGGGAACATTTCCTTAAGAACAACCGAAGTTTCCTGGGTGTCTTTGAGTAGTCGATTCACTTCGGCCCATCGTGGATATTCCTTGGTGTAATTCTCATCGTCACATATCAAACAAGGATAATTTGGTTTACGTTTCAAGCAAATCACCAGTAATCTTGGTGGGAACTGGGGGCCAATATGGATTATGAAGAATGGGATCATTTTTTAACTTCGATACATCAAGCAGTTCCAGTGTAGCAAGGAATGGTAATTACGGGTTAAAAGGCATCACAGGCCTTTGATAAAGACCCACGTTAGGGTTCCAACCAGGGTAGGAGAAATTTTAAGCCCATATGTTCTGTCTCGAAGGATTTTGTCCATAGGGGTTATAATTTTGGAAATTTTGTCCATATCATGGTTGGGGACCAGGGTACTAATTCTGAGTGAACCACTGATGTCATGCTTGAGAAACGTATGGATTTTGTTGCGGGATGAAAGTAGTGCCTTGGGGTGGACCTTGTACCATAAAAGGTTGACCTTGGGAAACCAACGGTTGGCCTTGAGGAATGAAAGGTTGGCCCTGAGGTTGACCAGGTTGTCCATGGATACCAAGTTTGTCCGGAGGAGGCAGACCAGGTTGTCCCTGAAAACCAGGTTGGCCTGACAGTTGAGATGAGCCAGGCTACACCTGAAGACTAGGTTGATGTGGCTCACTAAAAAACGGTTTTCATTGTTGCACAAGAGGTGTGCCTTGCTGAACATAAGGTTAGTTCCATTGCACAAAAGGTTGTCCCTGAGGGGGATAGGTTTGCCCTTGAGGAACATAAGTCCCACCCTGTTGAATGTAGGGTTGACTAGTACGACCATAGGGTTGTCCCTGTTGGACTAAAGGTTTTCCCTGTAGATGGGAGGGTTGTCCTTGCAAACAATAAGATTGTCCCTGATTGTACGTGAACTGATTTGGGCGAACTAGAACTTGACTCATTTGAACATACAATGGACCTTGCAAGAGAGGCCCATAGTAATATACGTGACTCCCGAACTCATCGTAGTAATGTGGTAGATTGTCTGGAGCCTAAGTCTGGTGAGAACTCCAATGGAGATAGTTCTAATGTTGAAAAATCATCATGTATTGGTCATATGGAAAACCTCCTGGAATAGGATTAGAAGAGATAGGAACACTACCAATATGTTGATTGAATCCTAACACGTGAGGTTTTGATCCACTCATAAAGGGTCCAACAAACATCACAGAAGCATTGGGATGCATTCCATGAACATTAGAAGCTAGCGGAAATGATGTAACCACAATAATGGATGTTGTATTGGAAGCCACGCATACAACGGGGTGGGTCGGGACAGACGTGATAGTTTTTGAAACAATGGGAATCAAAGAAGATGGACCTTACACAAACAAACCTGACGAAGGAGCCATCGTACTTGAACATAACAAGTTCTGGTACAAAGATGAAGCACTAGAAATTATCTGTCCCAAAGAATGATAACCATTTGAGAGAGGCTGACAGGAAGGCTGAATTGTCTCATAAGGAAAATTTTTAGGAGGGAATTGATATTCTCCGGTAGATATGAGAGCCTCTTCACTACTATTAGGACTTGAGGCATCCATGTCGGATGAAGACCTGTTGTCAAGGAAAAGCTAGCAAGTGGTAGAGGGAAAAGCACTGGACAATGGTGTCACAAGAGAATCTGAGCACTGAGGGGGATCCTGTCTTGGAAAGAAAAAAGGATCCAGGGGATGCCAGTTGATGTCAAATGGCTCCTCAGGGGGATAACGAGTGGCAAGAGGTTGAATGCTCGGGATGATGGCACTTTCAAGATCTTGGGTCTCGAAAGACGGAGATGTCTTAGAATAGACTTTGGGGAGAGACTCTTCACCAAGAGGTAATGAAGGGGAGGATGAAATAGGAGGTTCTGCCAATATATATGTGATAGTATGGGGAACACAAGTCCGTACTAGTGATGTCTAATGCAAGATTGCGAGTGACAACTACTAGGTTTAATGATGTCGAAACATGTCACTAGACTAGGCCTCTAGGTGTGAGCGTTGAGTTCCAATGCTTCCTTAGGTTGATTGAGTTAATTTTATGGTTTATCTTCAAATTATGTTTCAGTTTAAAGGCCCTACCGAATGTTACCTCGAATCTCTAATTCAAAACTATATGAGAGAAAAAATACCATTTCATTTCGATGAAAAGTTAGCTAAGTGAAAGATAGAGTTTCACAACAAAACATCAGTTAAACGAATGCAAGAATGACACTTTCCTTTATGTTACCCACAACCAAAGCAGAAAATGAAAACTGTTCTTTTGTCTTTCAGTTTCCAATGAAGAAGAAACCTACTAACACAAAAGAGCACTTTTCATTTCAAAACGAGAAGGAAGAATGCAAACTTTTTGTTCTTTTGTATAAGTGATAAGAAACAATGCAATGCTACATTAAAAGGACAAAACAAATACTAGTTTCGAGTAGCTTCAATGACATCATAAAAACATGAAGAGACCAATTCTAGGCAAACGTAAACACACACTCAAAACTAGGCATGCATATCCTTGTGTAAAATAAATGGATTTTAAGTCGACACAACGAGCAATGTGATCTATGCTCGGGGTGATGGAGGGACTATCAAACAAACACAGAATGAAAGCTTGAAAGCCCGACTTCACATACCATCAACTGAAAAGACTACGAAACCACATAAAAGGCTCAAAATAAATGACCAAACTAACTCATAAACAAATCATAGACACAATGAACATGCGACCAAATGAATGGTTTGAAACACCTAGAAACCCTAGGATTTATAAGTCACGTTATTCGAATGAGAGATAACACAAACTAAAACGAACGAGACAGCCAAGTCAGGAAGCAAAAGTCACATGGATCAATCCAGGAGAGAAAAACCAAGCTAAAGGACAAGACACACTAAAAACTTAGTGGAAAAAATCCCAAAATCAAACCCTACAAGAATCGGCACGACTGTTCAGTTGTATCTAGCGTCGATCAAGAAAAATATCGCCTACGTAAAAGACAAGTCGCACTGAAGGGACTATCTGAGCAAAACCAAACTTATCACTCCAGGAAATTGATCCTACAATTGAGGTCGCCTAAGGACAGCCACCCAAGCGTCCTTAGGACCTCAAGGGAGCACACAATTGAATAAATGTGGTACACAATGGAATCACCCTCCTCTCTTGGGTCACCATCCACAATGTACCAAGAGAGGGAAGGAGAGTTTGAATTCTCCTATAAAATTCCACCAAGACATGAAAAATATGAGAACACATTGTTATGCAGTGTGTGATCCAAAGCAGAGATAGAGGGGACTCAGTTGTTGGCCATCCAACAACTCCAGTCCACCATATTAAAGAGAGGGAGACTTTGCGCCAAGGCAACTCGTAAGTAAAAAAATCCTTGCATCGGGACTTGGAACTCCATATTTCTAAGGGCCCCTTGGCAAGTGGGTAAAAGTTTCATCCTTCATTCCTACCAGTGCTCAATAAGGAGGGACTTAAGCACTGTCATTTGGATTATTGAAGTTGTTTGAATTTTTTCAAAGCTTTTGTCTTATTTGTTTTTGTTTAGTTTTTATGTTTGAATATGCATGCCATTTCTCTATCTAGTATGTTTATGTTTTAGCATGTTCCACTGAATTTTTAGACTCCATCTATTTTCTGCCTGTGACCAAGAACTTAAGAGGGAAAAACCACCGCTCTTAAGCAGGTATGATTTGATACATTCGTGTGCCAAACATACTAACACAAGATTGGCGACTCCACTACCTTTTATTTATAAGTTTATGTGGTTGTGCCTTTTTTATAGAGACCACTTACTTTGTTGAGGACTTGGCCTGGAGTTGTCCCCTTTCTCTCCTTCACTACCCGATTCAACCTCAGTGATAGGCTGAAGCTGAAGAGCTCCCAAAAAATTACTTTGCAGGAACATCTACGGATTTTTCGCAGAGAGATGTGCCCCAATGCACACGTTCATAGGTGACTTGCACACGGCCTTTGTACCTATTTCATCCTTTTCCATGCGGAAACCAGAAGTAGGAGCTTTTCTACTATTTCCATATTTTTCTTGCTTGTAAATTGAATGGCAGTCGATAATACATCTGCCAGCACTAATTGAGGTGCCCGCAACTTGTTAAAGCTCACTTTTAGCTACTTTTTGTAGTTTAGGTGTTAGTTTTATTTCAAGTTGATTTTCGAAAGTTAGCACATAGTTTAAGTAGGAGGAAAATTAACTTGCATTCTAAAATAATTTATTTTTTATTAATTTAGGTACCAAAACACCTATTTAGTTAGCCAAAGTAAGTGTCCCATGTCCACACATTCTTAGCTAAATATATTTCATTTTTATAGTCTAAAAGTCATTAGTTTAGTTCAATTTTTGCACTAGGACTTCGGAACTAGGATCGAATTGTTAGTAGAAGAGAAAGTCATATTTGTTTCCTTTGCACCCTAGGGTGATCCTAAGCAAGGATGTGAACAATATCTATTGATAACTCACAAAATCCCTATAGTTGATCATTTATATTAACTAGGGAAAATTGAAAGCGGCCCATATCCGCGCATGTTTTTCTTTTGAGCAAGGAACAATAAAACATAGTTTAAATCACAGATTTTGAAAAGGATCACTGCATATCCACACATTTAAACTATGTGCTTGTTCACCTTTGTTTCACACACATTGACACCCTAAGTAAAGTAAAGACACCTAAAAATAACTTAACAAAACTCACTGAATTCTCCACACAAGGGCCACAAAATAATTTATAGTCTAACTTAGGACCAAGGGGGTAGGCATCCAATAAGCTGCCTTGGTCAGTCTTCATCTCGAAACATAGAACTTGACTGTTTAGGGAAATTTCAAATCTACTTATCCACCCATGGCAAAGAAAACCTGAGTGCAACAAAGACCCGATTCATACGGGGTTAGGCTTAGGGCCAGTGGGTGCAGTATCATTCAGGGCTACCTGACCCGTTTGATACTCCATACTGGTAGCTGAGCTACCAAGAAGCCCAAGACTTGAATGCTCATTTTGAACGAAAATGCTTAGTGGCAAAAATTAGGGCATCCTTTGCCTATAGATGACCGTGCAGGCAGCACTAGATCCTCTACCCTTACCTTGGTAGATTTTCTTCGGTTTATTCGCAAGGTCACTAGTTATTTCGGGACATTGTGATAGCATTCAGAAGATATCTTCCCAAGGCCCAGTTACATTTGAGTTCTTAAGGACGATTAGGTCTTCTAGGATTTGAGTGTCATACACAAATTAAAAAAAAAACCATATTTTTTGATTGACTGATCACATAGGATTAATCTGAAGGAAAAATTTATTTTATTTTCAATTTCTTTTATGTACGTGATCAATTTTTTTCTGTGATTATAATCTCTATTCTCTCAAATATTTCCAAAACCATACCTAGTTTACGCCATAATGGACCCAGCGGGACCTTGCCGATTTAGACGCCTTTTGGACCTCCCCCCATTACTGGGAGGGGTTCTAGGTCTTTCATCATTTAGGCATCAAAGAGGGAACACTGCCACCATTATTTGTTCATCCTTTATCGGGGCATCGTTAGTTGGGAACCCTAATTGGTCTTACAATGCCACACCGGTGAACACCCGCACAGGATCACCACATACCACTCCCCCCCACCACCGCTAGCGAGCGAAGGAGTGCTACCCATTCAGGAAGCCAGGTGAAGGCACAGCAGGGTACATCACAGAAAAACACTATTCCTAACGAGAACATTGTGTTTTCATAGTCACATTTTCTAGATTTGTTAAATCTACTATATTTAACGAAGTTGACAAATGAACCCATTGCACACAACCCCATATTCCCTCCCATGCCCATGAAGCTACCTGCAAACATCCCAAAATTTGAAGGAAAGCAAGCGAAAGACCCCGAAAATCATGTTATGACTTTCCACCTACGATTTTTGTCAAACAACATCGTTGATGATACTATTGGACTAAGATTTTTTCAATGCACCCTAACCGAAATAGTAGTGAAATGGTATTTGGAGCAGCCCTCTGCTACACATTGAACCTGTAGCGCCCTCGGTACTGCATCCCTGACCTATTTTTAGTTACCTATCCACTACAATTCCATAATGGAATTACTGACCCACTTTAGGAAAATCCCCGTTGTCCATATCTCAGACCATCTCCATGGATGGTGGCGATATTGTAGTTTGTACAAAGCCAAACACGACGATTGAGTTCTGTTAGACCTATTCCTGAAAACTCTCACCGCAGAGTTTTCAAAGGATGTGGTGTAACAAAGGCCCATATCTGAAGAGGATTCCATCAGTAAGGCTCAACAATTCAATTTTATCTATACGGAGCCAGGGTATATTTACAATATCCTGTTGAATACCCTGCGCCTGCAAACTTACAAATAATTTTCAGGTGCGTCGAACTCTGTAGATGGATTAATTGGGTCATTGATCCAAAATCACCTAAGAAGCAACATTAAATACATTGGTTATGCACATGATTCTACCCAGAACATAGCACAATCCGGCTACCAAATTCATCCCATGCCTCTGCAAAATTTGACCAGTAGGGCGTCATCGTACCACCATCAGCATGGAGGACCATATCCTTTGGCTCACGGGACCTAGTATGCAACTAGACATGCTGACGGAAGAGCTCCCCCCCAACATCCATTTACAAAGAAGGGATTGTAATACTCCCAATCTGTAGCACAAGAACCGTCCATGTAGAATAATGCATAGGTGAACTTTATGCAACCCTCCCAAAAGCAACTGTGCCAACCATACAACCAGGAGAATCCAAATTATCCTCCTAACGCGGTTAAGAAAAAAGGGAAAAACAAGCCTAAAGGAAATCCTGGATACAGGGGGAAATAACCAACAATGCCTTCACGATATCAGGTTGGAGGCAACTCTAACCGAAATCGAAACTAGGAGGCATGCAAGCCCTCAAGGCAGAACCACTCTAATTCAATCTGTGATGAGTATGGCCATTACACTCACCACTGTCCCGACCTCCCTTAGTTGAAGAAGCTACACAGTAACTGTGGAAAAGAAAGATCCTCCCACTAGATATCATTCATGTAGGAGCCCTTCCCCCATCAAGGGACAGTCAACACGCATCAACAAACTCTCAATGATTCTAGAAAAAACAACCATGAAATCCACATGAATGGCGAAGAAATGTTTTTATAGACATGGAAATGAAATTAGGATACCCCAACAGACACTAATGCATCAGGGGCTAGTACAAGTGCACCAAAAACACCTTTGACTATATCAAAGATGCCTATTGAACCTCTACCAAAAATGGATAAAGGACCAACTAGGAAAGCAGGACACTATTCCAAAGAAGCCCATAACTATAGCATTGTGTATGATCTAGCTCAATCTCCCACTTCTATGTAATATTTTGAGGTATTACAATCATTCCAAAGCAGTGAAAAGCCTTACTTTCCACATTAGATGCCATCGACCCTGTTGATTTATGCCTGATGGATTTTGATTCAGATAAAGCCACCCGTAGGCTTCCTTCAATGGTTACCTTTCAGATAACGTTGTTAGTAAAAAACATCACCATTCACAGATGTATCATTAACAAAGATGCATCCACATGCATCATGTCAAAGAAATTTTGACAGAAGTAAGGGTTCCCCGAATTAAAGCCATCAGACACTACGCTTAGAGCAGACGATGGTCACCCTTCAACCCATGTTGGTCTCTACCAAAAGGTTCTGGTCTGCTTAGCTAGAAATATGGTCCTTATATACATTGATGTCTTGGATGCCCAATTGGACTACAATATACCCCTTGGCCAGATTTATATGTATGCCATGTCAGCCATCCCCTCCTCTATCTTTCGAACTCTAATGTTCCCCCATGAGGACCACATTGTTACTGCGACCAGTTGACAGACACCGAAAAGTGACCCTTAACAAATACTGATGTCATTTTACCCTACAAAGAGACATATGCCGAGATTCTTTCATGTTACCAGGAATATGGACTTGTCCAGTTCAAACCATCTTCCATCCTTTCGTCATTCCTACGTGACCCCCCTGTTATCCTAGAGCCATCATCTAGAATTATAGAGGCCCTAATGTACATGATGTCCACATCAAGCACAGAATCTTGTCAAGCCATAGAGATGAGCAGTCATGACACCAAGTCCTCGACAATGGCTGCCTCTCTAGCCTATGTCGCATACCAAACTCCTTTTCTCTATCCCCCAGCTAGTTTCGTATCCCAGCACGTCTTGGCCACCATGGTATTACCAAACGTATCTTTTGAAATCCCAATTTGGTATCTTGTCCCCCATAATAGGATGGGAGCCACACACATCACCTCTACAAGGTTAGTGCCCCTTATTCCCAAGGAAGCCCCACCAGTTAAGGAGACTGTTGCAAACATCTCTGTGGAGGTAACTCCTACCGCAGGAAAGAAGGTGGAGAATCCCACCCTGAAATGGGAATCATGATGATGCACCATATGCAACATAGTAGGCCATCCTACCCACATCTTACCAGAGCTGGATGAATTAAATCCACTCCTTAGCTCTATGGTATATATCGCGACATGAAGTTCCCATAAAAATGAAAATGCCACCAAAATTCGAGGCAAAGCATTGCATACTAATCACGCATGCACTATCTGCAAAAATTATGGGCACTATGCCCATCATTGCCCATATATCTCGCAGTATATGGACACCTTACATGCCATCGAGAAATCCTATCAAGAGGATCCCTCCACTGAGTCATCCGCAGATGAACCTCGCACTATTTTATACCTACAGGAGGAATGAAAATCGCTAGAGAGACTTTTTTTCATTTCCTCTGTGAGCTCCTCAAGGTCAGTGAATAGGATGGTGCCCCACCAACCGAGCCATATGGTGACCGATCTCGCCATCATCTGCAAGAGTAACCAAGACAATGTCAGTGTCATCATAATACACATAAAAACATAAATACTCAATTAAATGCATAAAAAACAAAGACATAGTTTTTGGTATTGAAGGATGGTGTGTTTCTTTAGAAATTGCAGGAGGAGCATTGTTTTTCACTATTGCATCTGTATCAATTACATCAATTGTTTCTACTCCCTCATTTACAGGATTTAGTTTTTGTTTCTTCCTGTACATCAATTTAAATTTAATTTTAGTGGTAGTCTCTACAGCATATGATTGTTCTTCTCTATTTCTTTTTGAGTTCCTATCTTCTTGGGCTGGAGTTTGCAATATTTGACTAGTATCACCTTGCTTCTCTACCTCTGTCAAGGAGTTATCCAACCATTCAAACTGGTTGGAGTATTTCTCAATGTCTAGTTTTTTCTCATGTACATAAGGAGATAATTTTCATTTAACTCTCATTTTTCTTATTGCTCCTAGAGGATCATAATACCACTGAATACTGTGACTAAACTTGAACTCCTACAAATTTTTTTCTCCCTGTGGACTTACATCTCTACTGTTGCAAATAAAAGGGCCAACCTGATTTTTATTTTGAACTATGTCTTGTTTTTTGCTGCTAGGAAATTAACCGCATCGAAATTAAGGATCTTCCTTATATACTCAAGGGAAAATAACCTCATTGGGAGGTATTTAATCAGTTTATATGGAATATGATTTGATCCATATACCCTAATTTCTGTATGGTTTTGATACAGGCACCAATCTCCTATCCTATTATGCTTTGATAACTGCAGGACCTTCTTAATTTACCCACTGATTCTTCGCTATATTTTTCTTTTCAGCATATTGACCATAGGATGAATGTAAGAATCAATGAACATTGTGTAAGTGGACCGTGTGGAGTCTTTTCTGATAATTGGAGTCCAAAATATGACTTACTGTGGGTTACCTTCAACATAAATATTTTAAATATTGATTGGTACTGAAAATAAAACATGTGGAATAACATTGATGAATACTTGAAGAAACCTTCTTCATTGCATTTTGACTAATTGTTCATGAATTGTGTCAGCAAGGTACTGGGAAAAATTAAAAATGGTAGCAAGAGGCTAAGAAAGTGTGAAAGTGGACAAGAAACCCAAGATTGCAGCATCAACATGTTCATCTATAAAATAATCCAGAATAGAAGACATCATGGAGATGATATATATGGTTCTCTCAGAAAATATTACAGATGGGTAAGGAGGATTTGTCTTGGGAGTTTCTACTCATGAAGGCATGAAAGTTTGGAATATATGGAACCTCATGGGGGAGTCCAAATTCAGGTATAACTGTGTAAGGTTTTAAATGGACAAAGGGGTTTCATCTGGCCTGGATTGGATCTGTAGCATTTGATTGATTGACTCAGCTATAATGGTGAACATAATTTCTTCTCTATGGTTAACGAGGGCTCTCAGATAAGGGAAATAGCAAGATTTAAAAATTCTAATTACTTTTTGGCACTAAAAAGTCTGTGGGAGAACATACTTTATCAAATTATATTCCCAAATGAAAACCTCATCTCCTTGATCTATGGATTTGTCATGGCTCTAGCAGTGGAGCTCAAGAAGGTTAAATTCAGTGACAACGTCACTAATTTTGAAATCTACATCTGCTAAGGGGGTATGCTCTACATCTACAACTAGAGGTTGTAGGGGAGTCACATTTACAATACCTTTGGAAGTCATTTCTTATTACTTTTTATCAATTTGATTTAATCTTTTATATTTGAAAAAAATAAGTAGGACTTTAGGAGAGCCTCAGAAAAGATAATTACAATTTGCAGAATGATTTAGGATAAAACAGGGGTTTATTTATGGTTTGCAAAGGTTCAATGGATCAAATAGTAACCTCTGTGATTAAAAATAGTTTTAGGACCTCAGAATTCTACAAAAGGATGCCTCGGGTCTACACGAAAAGGATTGAAAGGCACATAAGGTTTCTTTTATTCTATAAAGGCTTCTATTTTAATTCAATTACTGATTACTTTCTTGATTTCTTTAGGAACATGCCTAAGCACCGAAGAATACCTAGAGAAAAATGAATATGTGTAGTTTACAGAATGTTTCTGAGGCAATGGATGTTCTCTGAAGCTCTTATGGTCTGTATAGTGCTTCAATTCGGTTTGACAATGTCTTTGGTAGCAAATTGGTTGAATTATGGTTGAATTGGGCTTAAAATGAGGTCGACAACAATTTGTTTAGGTTGAAAATGCTCCTTCTATGCGAATGATATCTGAAATGGTAAAAAAACTGTGTAAAGTGTGGCTATATGGCATTTTAATCAATAGTGATTAAAACATAGAATGCGTGGGTCAGTTTAAACGAAATCAGTTTTCACAACGGGAAGCACAAACTGCTCATTGGTTTTCACACTGGCCAAAGGCGGGTGGCAGTATAATTTGGATCGATGCGATCGAATAGAAACGTGCCACGTAGTGAGGAGTGGAGCTCCAAAAACCACAAATATCACAAGGTCTTGAGTTTGTTAAGGATCAAGCAATGGATTGTGTGATAGGTGATAAGGGCCATCAGATCTGATCGATTAAGATCAGATGGATGGGACGATGCGATGGAGTATCGTGAATCGATGGCGTGGGGCCCGAAACTTTAAGCTATGCAGGTTATGTAATATATTCATTGGTCATGGTTGAATATATTACCAATGTGGTTAGGGAAGGTGGGACCTTTGTATAGGCAAGGTAATAAAAACCATAGGTTATACATAAAACATGGGTTGGGAAATATATATAGGAAATTAATATAATACGGGATAAAGGCTTAATGCGGGAGTTAAATACTAAGCTAATGTTAATAATTAAATATAATGTGGAAGGCTTAATACACAAAGTTTACCATAGAAGCTAATATCGAGAAGGTATTTTTTGAATGTGGGACCTGACATACCACCCTTTTCAAATAAATACTTAGGACAAAGGTATTTTTTGGGTTTTTGGTGCATTTTTGAATGAAAATTGAAGTTAATAAAGGATTTTTACTTTCCCAAGGAAAATATGCAATTTTAACTTAGGGAAAGGTGTTTTGTAAGGAAAAATGAGTGACTAATGGGGAAAAGGGTTAAAATGAAGGGGGAAAGGTATTTTTACAAGGGGAATAATTTTGAAAGGAATTAAGTAAGTATGAATTGATCAATTTTTGGCTATCCATGCCATGTGAAAACTACTTCTACCTACCCATCAACTACCCTAACATTTTTTCTTCATTTACATGGGTGCTTTTGAGCTTGCAAACCCTTATTCATTTTTATTTTAATCAAAAAACTAACTAATTATAACCTTATTAGTTCCTGGATTGTGGCACTTTTGACAAGCTGCACACAATTTTAGTTTTGCAGTAAAAAGTAAAAATTAGTGGCATTTGAATTTGCATCACTTTCATGATCTATTTTTAATCTATGTTTTGTTGGGGTTCATATTTTATTTTCTTTTTGATCTTTTTCTTTCACTCCTTTATTTTTATTATAGGACTTTTACCCTTTTTAAATTTTTTTATTTTTAATATGGGAAAACAACTGTGCAGAAAGAAAAGTATGTACATATTACAGGACTAATCAAAGTCAATTCAAAATTATGAATCCTATTATTATAGGACTGTAACACAACCGGTTTCTCCATTTTTTCTAATTCCTCATCAGAGTCTGAAAAGCAAGATCTATCCTTCTCCTTGTTAATGTTTCCATATGCTATTTGGTTAATCCAATTTTCCTCATGCAAGGTCAGCTTATAGATTTGATCGATATCAACATCAGTGTGCATAGGCTTTGTATATCTTTGTCCTTCTGTAGGATCTAGAGGAATAATGACCCTAACTCCATTTCTTTCAAATTCCATTATCCTTTTATTTAGATTTATAACACCATGCATGTCAGTTTCCTAGTCCAACCGTAGTAGTGAAGGATAAGGATCAGTATCATCTACATTTTTTATGACTTCAAAGTCTTCCATCACCTTAACACCCTCAATACTGAACAAAACTTATGGCAGTCTCGCTAAGAAAATTATCATTTGTTGATTGCCATACGCAGTTGAATGGCATACCATTCAAGCTTGGGTTCTCCCATGCACTGCCATGTTTGCTTCGATAGAACATTATCATCTAATCCCATATGTAGAATAACCTAGTCCATATCATAAGATCCAATCTTCGTGGTCATACGCATCTCTCTACATGTTATGTTATTATTATTGTATATGTTTTTGACCACTCCTTGTTCTTCCATCGATTGTTCCTTCTCTGCCCAATTTTCTATCAAATCATGAACATTTTCTACTTCCTTTTTTTTCCACAGTAACTTTATACATGCTTGTAGAAATGGTTTGATTTTCTTCATTTCTGCCTACTTCCTTCATTGATCTACATCATGCTAATGCACTACCTTCTGCAAATTATTTCCGTGCTTCAAAAAGTGTCTCCTTTGCACATTGAATATCAAATCCCTTATCTTCATTACTGGATACACTTCTTGTAGTAACCACATTACTAGGAGTGCATTAAATTGACCATCCCTTATCTTCGTTACTGGATACACTTCTCCTAGTAACCACATTCACACTGGGGTCTTCTTCATGGGTTTTTTCTCTAACCATCTGAATATTCTGTGTTGGAGTCTGTGTTTTCTTCTCCTGCATTTTAGTAATCAAGATAGGAAAATCTTCTATTAAATGATCAAATTGTCTACAATGCCTGCATGACTGTTGCACTGGATTAGGATATTCATGCGCATAATGAATAGACTCTCCATAGTTATAGAAAATGACTTGTCATCTTCCTTGACCAAATGATCTAAGTGCTCGACCTCTTCATATGACATGTATCCTCCACGCCCAAAGGGGGATGATGGTGAGGTCGGCTAAGCCTTCTTCCGGTATATTTCAGATTTTTCTAACATCATATCATAAGTGTGACAACGTTGCTTATCATGTTCTAATGACGAAAAAAATCTGCAAAAAAAGGTGATTCAACTCAAGTTCATACTTTCCAATCCTCGGGCAAGAATCTGTGTCATGTAATCTAGTAATTTGAGATATTGTACACCATATAAGACTCTTTAATGGAATAGGACCTCCAACATTCAAATAATTATTGAAGATAGGACATTGATCTTTATCGTGCCCAGAAGCTTTACATTTTATGCACCGAAGCTCTATGCAAACCTCCTTGCCCTTATGCTTAGGTGGGATTTAAATATATAAATGGATGGCTTCCAACTGATTATGAATTTGTTGAGTCCCAAGTGCAACAGGTGTTGATGTAGCCTCTAGTTTCATTGCAACCTCCACAACCTCAACTAGTGTGGAAATCTGTTGGAGAAGTGTCCCCTGAGGCACAACTTCTGAAGTCATTTTGTATAATATTATATGCACATGCTATGGAAACAAAGTCAAGGGGATTTGGGGTTGGTCTAATTCCCCAATTTTGATGTAAATGGGCTTAAGGGTAAATTGTGGGCCTTAAACCATGGTTTGAGACCATAGTATCTGTGTGCTAGGCGAATATAAATAGGTAGATCATGTCTAAGCTAAGTAGTTATAAGTAATAAGTAATTTCATGATATTTTGATAAGTTTATGTGTCTGTAAGGGTTGTTTAGGTTGGGTTACGAGGCTCCTGCTAGCTGTGTGTGTGAAGACCTAGTCTTGGTTGTCTGCGGACTCCACTATCTGTGTGCACGAAGGGGTTTTGTAATGAAAATTTTATGTATTTAAGTCTGATGTATTGAATAGAGCTAAGCTAATAGAAATGACAATTTTTGGAAATTTTACTGTTCTATGCATATAGTTATTTATTTCTTATTTTTTGTTAAGATCACATTATCTATCTTACTTATTAATGATTGTGCAAGGATAAATGATCTGGTTATGAATTCTTATTGATGGTTTATAGATCTACTTAAGTATTCACATTATTTAGATATGAATCTGGTTATGTTATATTGTATCTGGGCTAAAGGATCTATGAACTATGTGTTATTCTATTAAAATACTATGCATTCTTTGTGATTTTGCTATATATTGTTGTGCACATCTATTTACAATTGGTATAAGTTTGCATCTGGTTTTGTTAAGGATCACTTCATTAATTTCTCCCTCATGGTGCGGAAAACTGGTTCCAACACCCCCCCATAATGCTTCGGGTAACACTTTGGTCTGCGCAAGCAGATCACTACTGAAAGGGCCAGTAGTTGGAGGGTTTGTTGGTTTCTCCATAAACTCTAAACTTGGGTTAGGACACATCAAGCCAAAAAATGGTTTCCTTGCCAAGACCAGGATCATTTTGAGGGAGATTTGATGTTGTGGCATCCATCATGAAATGAATTACAAGATTGGCCGGATAGAAATATCCTTGAATTTCCCTTCAAGAGAATAGAAGTACTAAGTTATCTAACGAACAGTGGGTACAAAAATATATTTATACAGAAGTGCATTAAATTTTCTTTTGTTCCCTTGTGCACGAACTACAAAACTGGTTGTCGTTCTTACCTAAATTCCAGAACTACATAAAATATGACATAGTCACCGAATGGACTCTTGAATTGATCCAGCAAGTAGAGAAGTTTTATAATAAGATCACTCATGCACTATATCGTTGGATTGATCACCTATTGGGAGGATTGTGATCGAATTTTCCATTGATCATTTTGCGTCTTATTCTAAAGCAGAAAGAAGGTTTTTCAAAGGCCTTAGAGGTAAGTTCCTGCACTCATTTAAATTATTGTTGAAAATTCTATTGTGTGAACGGGGTTGTCTATGCGAACATACTGCTTGAATGCATGAAAGAGGTTCAACTATGTGCAGTGAAAGAATTTATCGAGAAGAATTTGAAAAAATTATTTATAACCCTCTGAAGTATAGATCTTATAGTGATCTTGAAGAAGAAACTACTATCTCAAGTGACTCTAAATAAGAGAGTTCATCACAACTGAAACCCTTCAATCTGTCTCCCACTCCATCCACTCCACTTCGAAACTCACACCACATATCACCTACTCCACCACATAGTCCATCTCCACCACTACCTCCGCCTCCCCCTGAAGTCGATATGGCCACATCAATGAATTTACCTAATTTCATATGAATTGGAAATGAGGATGCAAATCACTTCTGGTTTGTGACTGAGGTCATATGGCTGGCTCAAAAATTCAATATTATTGATATTAGAAAAGTGCAGTTGGCTACTACATTCCAAGATCATGAATTAGATTGGTACATTAGGTATGCTAAAGAAAACCCTAATGCTACCTTGGAATAAATTAAAGCAGCCCTAAAAGAACATTTTAAGAAGCTCAAGTCATACGCGTAGCTGGTGACAAAATGAAGGATATTTGTCAGGAACCTAATGAATATATATGGGAGGTGAATCAAAGGTTGAAGTGCACCATCAGAAATGGTGGATTTGTTATTGATGATACTCAGCATATCGAATGGTTCATTTATATGTTTCTCCCACATCCGCAGCAACCATTAGGTCAGAAAAATATTTCCACACAAGCTGAGGCTATGGAGGTTGCAATGAAACAGGAGGCAATGAAAGTCTGCGCAAAGAGAAAGGCAAGGAGGTTTGCGCAGAGGTGTGGTGCATAAAATGTAAATATTATGGGCACCATAAATATTAATATCCTATCTTCAACAATTATATGAATGTTGGAAGTCCTAGTCCATTAAAGAATCATGTATGGTGTACTATCTCTCAAATTGATGGACTACATGAAAATGATTCTTGCCCAAGAATCGAAAAATATCAACCTCAATTAAAGCAGTTATTTTGCAAATTATGTTCATCATTAGGGCATGATGAGCAGCATTGTCATACCTATGGTATGATGTTGGATAAATTAGATATATATAGAATGCACATTTAGCCTACATCACTAGCATCCCCTTCTGGGCACGAAGGATTCCATGGCAGAGGAAGAGGCTGAGGAGGTAGATAAACTGGACGAGGAAGAGGACAAGTCAGTTGCTATAACTGTGGAGATATTATCCATTATGAGCATGACTGTCTGAATCTAACATGACAATATTTTAGGTATTGTAGAAATTTTTTTCATGTTATAGAATATTGTCTTGTCTTGATTACTAAAAATCAGGAAAAAAGGACGCAGAACCCAACACAAAATCTTCATATGGTTTGCACATGAACTTGTGAAGAAGATCCCTGTGTCAATTTGGTTACAAGGAGTGGTGTACCTACCAATAAAGATAAAGGAAAGCAACTAGCCACTGATGTATGGATCCATAAAGCACCAGAAAAGAAAGAAGGCTTAAATATTCATCGTGCAATAGAGAGCTTTATTGAAGCACGGAAAGAATTTGTAGAAGGAAGTAGATCAACATATGGTAGAACACTGAAGGAAGCCAGATAAGATGAGGATATGAAGCCATTTCTACAAGCTTGTATAAATTTACTGTGAAACAATAAGGCAGTAGAAAATCTGTAGGAATTGATCGATAATTGCATCGAGAAAGAACAACTCATGGTAGAAAAACAAGCAGTCAATAAAATTTATAAGAAAAAAAAGAGAATGGGTACGGAGATGTGTATGATCACGTAGACTGGTGCTTATGAAGTGGAGAAAGTTATCTTAGATACGGGTTCAGATGCTAATGTGATACCTAAGAAACAAGGAAGCACATGGGAGATCCAGAGCCGGAATGGTCTACTATCCAATTACGCATGGCCAATCGGTAATAGATCATTCCTTTAGGGAGGCTGTCACAAGTTATGGTGAATATATAGGGTGTTAAGGTGATGGAATAATTTTAATTCATACAAATTATAGATGATACTAATCCCTATCATGCACTACTAGGATTGGATCAGGCCATTGACATGGATGGTGTTGTCAATTTGAGGAGAAGGAGGATGGAATTTGAAAGCAATGGAGTCAGTCTAATAATTCCTTTAGATCCTACAGAAGGCCAAAGATATATTGAACCAGTGCATGCTGAGGACGAAATCGATCAAATATATAAGCTAAATTTGCATGAGGAAGATTGGATTAATCAACAAACATATGGGATACTTAAGTGGGAGTAAGATAGCTCTTGTTTTTATGATTGTGATGAAAAACTAGAAAATTAGCTGAATTGATTACATGAGGTGTCTGCATTGCACTGTAATCATGTGACCCGATATCTGCATTGTAGATCCTTCAAATATACAGTTATGCCCTTTGGATTGAAGAATGATCCTGCCATTTCATCACATGTGTTAATTGTTGCTTTCAAAGAATTTATACATAAGCTTTTTGAGGTATATTTTGATGATTAGACTGTGTTTGGGTTGTTAAAGAAGCATGTTTCAAATATGTGCTTAAAGTTGGATACTTATAGGAAGTATCATCTCCTTGAATTTGAAAAAGCTTATTTTCTATGTACCCTTTGGAATACTCCTAGGACACATTTTTTTCCAGTAGGGGTTGATGGTGGATCCCACAAAGATTACAGTCATAGTCAATTTGGCAGTACCTGGGAATATTGAGCAGTTCTGCTCAATATTGGGGCATACTATGTACTATAGGAAGTTTATTTAGAGATATGCACTGATAATTACGCCAATGGAAAAATTTCTTAAGGAAGATGCAACGTTCTGCTCAAATGCGGACTATCAAAAGAGTTTTGAGCTGCTAAAGTAAAATATGGTCATTGTGCCCATCCTAGTCTTCCCAGATTGGTCCAACACATTTTATGTACATGTGGATGCCTCCTATATTGCGCTCGGAGCTGTGTTAGGACAACCCAGAGTAGGTGAAATTGATCATCCTATTACTTATGCAAGCTAAAAACTCTCAAGTGCAGAGAAGAATTACTCAACCACAGAAAGGGAAGGGCTAGCAATGGTGTAAGAACTGCAGAAATTCTACCGCTACCTATTAGGACGTAACTTTAAAATGTTAACTAATCATTATTCATTAAAGTAACTGGTCAACAAGCCTGCGTTGGGGGGGAAATATTTGCATGTTTTTGTTGTTATTTCAACAATATGATTTTTAGATTATGGTTAAACAAGGAACATTGAGTGTTGGGACTCACCATCTGTCATGCATTGAAACAAGAGAGGAATCTATAAATATATATTATGGATTGCAAGATGCATAATTTTTTGCGATAAAGGTGGTTGATGATCATTTCCATGATATCATTCAGTTTATGACTACTCGACGCACGCGTGAGGAGTATATCGTTCAGTGAAAGAAGGAATTCTTCGCGCGTGCGGAAAACGTCACCATTCTTGATGGACAATTGTAAAAATTGGGTGTAGAAGAGGTCCTACATAGGTATGTCCTAGAATATGAGAGGCATGCCATTCTAAATGAAGCTCATGGAGGAGTTATCAGTGGTCATTATGCCGGTAAGTCCACAACAAAGAATATTTTGGGAGTTTGGTTCTGGTGGACCATGCTCCACAATGATGCCTATGCACGTTGCTGCGCATATGATGTTTTTCAGAGAACAAGAAAGCCTTCGCTCCAAGACGAGACTCCCTTGAATCCACAAATGGAGCTGCAAGCTTTTGAGAAATGGGATATAGATTTTGTGAGACCTATTAATTCTCCAAGAAGGAAGTGTGGTACGCGCTACATTATCACTATGACGGATTATGCCACTATATGGGCTAAAGCCACACTAATGAAGGATTGTACTGCTGATATAGCCACATAGTTTATTTTTGACAATATAGTGACTTGGTTTGGGTGTCTTGAGATTCTGGTAAGCGATCAGGGTACACATTTTGTAAAAGAAAACATTGAAGCATTAATAGAATAATTCAAGATGCATCATCAGAAGAGATCTCCCTACAGTAAAATGGCATAGTTGAAGCTTTCAATAATATCTTGGAGACCACAGTGACTAAGGTATGCAATTCTAACACAAATGATTGTGATGAGCATGTGCCTACAGTTCTCTCGGTATTTAGGATTACTTCAAAGAATTTGACTGGAAACAAATGTTTCAGGATGGTGTATGGGAAAGGGGTTTTGTTACCAATGGAGTTCATTTTTCCTAGTCTACGCATTGCAACATTTAGCAATATGGCTCAAGAAGATGCTCTGGAAGACTGGTTTTTGTAGTTGGCTTCTCTGGAAGAAGATTGTTTTATTTCAAATTATCACCAGTAGGTTCAAAATACACACAAAAAAGAATGACATGATAGGCTTATTAGGAAAAATGTGTTCAAGGAAGATGATTTGGTCCTACTCTATGACAGAAATTTTACACACCACCAACTGAAATTGAAGATGCATTGACTAGTGCCCTATGTTTCTAATGAAATAAGTGATTGAGGAGCAGTGTGCCTGGCCACGTTGAGCGATGAATACCTACCTGGATGTGTTAATGGAAGCCATCTAAAGTTGTACAAGGATGACCATGTGCCTACGAAGTGACTATAAGGCCGGAGTATTAGGCCTACACGTATGGGATGGAAAATGTGTAGTAAGGTGTGACACATGCACGATACATATGCGGGGAGGTTTACTGGGTCATACAGGTGCAAAAAATATTATAATTGGATCAGGGACCTAAGGATTAGCTAAAAATTCAAAGTTGCAGGATTGGGTTGGAACTAAGATGGTTGCATAGGTCTTGTCTTCTTGATTCTGGCACCACAAATGGTTCGGAAAATGGACACCGTATGAAGAATTTATTTCACTTTGAATGCCGAGTGGGTCTGGCGAAGAATGGAGGGGCCAACCCTCCTCCCATGGAACCTCATCATATGACCAGTGTGGGAGCTTAATCTTAAGAGTGCTTAAGAAGCCTAATTTCAGGTTTAATATTTAATTAAGCTTTAGTTAAGTGGATTTTAATATGGCGGAGATTCTAGAGGCACTCCCATATTTAGGCAGACTTCAACTTTTAGTGGAGTTAACTGGCAGTTGCCCCACATTTACTGAAGGAAATTGGGGGAAAGTTGTTTTGGTTATAACTCTCTCATTATTGAACCAAATTGGATGAAATTTTGCTCAATTTTGGATCTCTTCGACCTTCAGAACACTTTGGGATATGGTTTAGGTTGAATGGAGGTTATCATTAGCAACTGTTACTTCATGGAAGATGAAGGAGCCACCAAGGCCACCATGAGACAAATTCAGTTTGAGGCCTAACCAGGGGAGTTAGAGTCCTTTTCCAGAGTTCCAATAGGCTAAATTGGATAATTCAGATGTTCTAAATCTTATGAAATGGTTTTCAGAGCCTTTAGGGAGTATTAGAAAGCTGAAAATATTCTTTTAAGTTCTAGAAGCCATTTTTGCCCGATTTTGCCAACAACAGTGTAGGGCCTAGCCAGGGGAGCTAGAGATCATTTGCAGTGAACCAATGGTCATTATTAACTGAAAATTTGATTATTAATCTAATGATAGAGGTTTTAGAAATTTTTGATAAATTCTAGAGGTTGAAAACTCATCAGCGAGGTTTTCTTTGACCCTAGTTCCAGGGGGTGCCGACAATGTATGGAGGCGAAACCGGAGCAGCCAAGGGTTGTTTCTAATGAAAAAAATTTTGAACTTGGATATTTCAGACATTTTGGAACCAATGGAATTAATTTTAGAACATTTTGAGAACCTCTTTAGCTAGAGAAGTTGAAGGGAAGTTTTGGGCAGCCCTGGGCAAACCGTGGAGGATAGCCTATTTTGGGGACGGTGTGCTTGATTTAGGAAGTTTATCAGTTGAAATTTGGTGGCTGATGTTTTTTAGATACAACATTAGTATTTTCAGCGATTTAAACAAAATTCTGAGGGATTTTGTTCCATTTAGAAGCTCAGAGAAGCTTAGCGCACCAACAGAAGGAAATGTGTTAATAGGAGCCTAAAGTTGTTTGCAAAATTTGGAAAGCCATTAGAGGGATGTTAAATGGTATTCTTAGCCCTTTGAATCATTTTATTATTCATTGGTGTTAAGAATGAAACATGTAAAAGAACAATTAATTTAATCCCAAAGAGTCGAGTCTAGTTGACAAGACTCAAAGGAGACGTAGCCCACGAGATTTCGGGTGAACTCCTATATTATATTGTTGCTGTGTTTAATTGTTATATTGATGAATTATGTTGCTTTTATACATGTTAAATTACAGAAAGAAAAAATAAAATTAAGACACATAAATAGTAAAAAAAAAAGATACACCACTTTCAAGCCAAAATTATGTGAAATGTCAAGTTCAAGCTAGATCATTTTAATTAAAACTGAGTGGTAGGTTCTTGAACTGCATACAAGCTATCCACACCATTTTCAGATAAAAAAAACTAGTCGTTGGAAAGAAAAATTGGATAAGACAGATTTATTACCATTTTTGGGAGCGTCTAGGATGGATTTAATGAAGGGATTTTTCCATATTTGGGACCATTTTATTAGGAATGGAGCCTCACTAATGCATAGGTAGTCGTTGAAGATGCGCCATAAGTATAAATATAATTTATGGGGTCAGAATATTTCCCTTTGCTTTCTGAGTGATTTCTATGCTTTGAGCTCTATGTTTTCCATTGCATTTACTATGTCTATATCTAGTTTGGATCCATGGTTTGAGGATGAAGTGCATCGAGCAGGTCTAGGATACACTATTCCTAAAAATATGATAGCCACAAGACCAGGTGTTGGCCCAGTTATGCCTATAGTACTAATTTTGGAAACACTTGCACCATCTAAGACTAAGAAGGGTAAATGCTCTGGAATGGGCGGATCTCCACGAGAGAAAACCCCAAGACCCAGTCCTTCAGCGAGAGATAATATGACAACATCCATGGAAGAACTCCTAGAAACCATTGAAGAATAAGAGGAGGAGGTGGTCAAAGTGGCCCCATTATCAGGGCTGCCAAACTACATTCCGCTGCACAAACCATCTATAAAGGCACCTAAGGACCTGGACAAGGTTCAGGTGTGTATCCAAGTGCCCCTAACCTTGAGAATGTCCCAATGGAAGGGAAAATGTTCGAAAATACTCTGTAGCTATGATTTGATGACTGGGACATCGCAGACGTGAAGAATTTACATGAACTTGCACTAGAGCTATATTTGGATCGAGTCACTTATGAAGGAGGCATTGTGCGCATAGAGCAAAAGAGGGGGGTTCTTGGTCTGCACAAGGAAAGCCTTCTCAATTTTCTATAGATCCCTAATTTTGGGTGGAGCCCCATAAATGATATTTGTGTCACACAATTGTTATATTTAGTCCATGATGACGTGCTTTGGTTGGGAGAGTGCATCCCTATCGACGGTAAATTAATTCACGTAATCATGGGTCTGCCTACTAAGGGGGCCGACCCTATTTCTGACTTTGGTGGTAAAGCGTAGGAGAAATTTGTGGCAAAAAAAATTAAGAATAAATATAACATCACAAGGAAGACCTGGGCATTTGTACTGGAGGAATAACTAACACCATAGTGCATTTCGGTATGCTCATCTTGGCCTACAACATGATGTGGAAGTGTAGACCTAAGGATGTTCCCGCACATGTTATTGTGCTTGCAGGATGTTGTGAAAAGGATGTGATTTATAATTGGTGTAGTTAGCTATGGAAATAATTCTTAGAAAATGTGCACGAGGCACAGGAGGAAGGCAAGCTCTTCTAGTATGCCGATCTCCTTTTTTTGATTACATTGATTGGGTGGATGTCCCTGAAAGATACATAGTTCTCAAATATTGAACCGAAAATGTGCGAAGCTATGCATTACGTGACCTTATAGAACTTGGAACACCTGATGTGTGCAAAATAAAATAAAATTGTATGGTTTTGTATGATGCTACCTTGAACCCAGCAGTGTAGTCCAAGCGGCGATTGTCACCTACCTTGTATGATCAATACATGATGGTAGTGCATTTAAAGGATACCTTCCATAATATTCATATCCATGCAAAAGGAGTTGTATAGGGAGTATGGTACGAGCTACCATTCCTGGTGACAAAGGATGATTTATTGCACGTGACAGCAAAATGGCCAGTGGCCTATTTGACACCACCTACCCCAACGAAGTAGCACACTCTGAGAAGAAATTCAATGGAGAAAGAAACCAATAAAACCATAGAAACATTTCCAGAGAAAGTGACAGAGAAGGTCACATAGAAAGAAATAGAGAAGAAAGCAACCCCTACCACAACTGGCGAGATTGTCAGAGCAACAACAGTGCATGAAAAAATGCATCTGTGCCAAAGGTGACATGTGAAGCTAAAACATCCAAAGGCACCAAGCGCGGATCTAAGACCATTGGAGGTTCACGAAAGAAGACGAAAGGTTCCAAAAAGGTATGGCAGGAAGTCCTGTTGCTGGCAAATGATGGCATAAATGAAATAAAAAATATTGCCACATGTGCTGTTCAGGATCGATGGACAAACATGGAGGTTCAATACAAGTCTGTGCTAGAACTTGTACAACTTGGATTATCGGAATTAAAGGTATAGGCAAGCTAGATTCAAGAGAGCATGATTCAGGAGAGCAGGACTAGCGCGTAAGTCACGAGCATGAAACCTATAGATGTTTCCCTACCAACCTCTGTGGTTGGACACTTTTTTCACATCCCCCTACTCACTATTGAGACAGACACCAACGAACATATCCAATTTATAGGATCAGGTGATGTTCACATTAATATTTCTATGTTACCTGCAGGAAATTTACATCTTATGCATTCTATGATCATGAATGAGCTTCAGTATAGAGATTCCATTGGGCATATGCAAAC
The DNA here is from genome assembly GCA_034641835.2 of Pinus albicaulis. Taxonomy (NCBI): domain Eukaryota; kingdom Viridiplantae; phylum Streptophyta; class Pinopsida; order Pinales; family Pinaceae; genus Pinus; species Pinus albicaulis. Next base: position 449,437,759 of record CM076571.1, on the reverse strand, counting down.
AAGGGATGCCCAATAGCAGGTTGAGCAAGGACATCAATAGCAATAGAAAGAAGGAGCATCTTGTAGAGAAGCAGAAGCCTAGCACACTACGTTGGAGGAAAATATTGACAAAGTATGCCAATATATTCTAGGTGTCCTGGCCATGTTGTGCCTGTAGATAAACTAGATAGATTGGTTGCTGGAGTGAAAGAAGTGCTCGTGAAGGTGAAACAGTTCAAAAAAAATATGAACAATAGATTGCAGGCCTTCAAACCAAGTTGCAGAAAGAGACGCCATGAGAGGTTTGCAGACAGAGAGCAGCGGAAGTAAAGCATGCCTATGATAGTATTTCTACCATGGTCACTAAATGTGACAATTTTCCAGATGAAGCTATGAGTGTGTGGAAATCTATCCAAAATGATCCAGTCATGAAGTAGTTGTGTGATGCACTCCACCAGAAAGAGTAGCAATTTGAAGAAATCATAACACTCACACTAACATTAGTTCTCACACATCGCCTCGCTCATCTATAGGAGTGTAGAACAATTCAGACAAAGATTGTTGATCTGCATCAGAAGGACCAAATACTGAAGGAACACATGCAACCATGGGTAGAAGATGTGCTTCATCTTTCACATATGCTGGAAAACACATTGCAGACCATCCAACAGAATCAGCACAACACCGAGATGGCTCCTGAATGGTCGACCACAGAAAAATTAATTCTTCAAGCACAAGCTACCGTAGTGCAAATTTTGAAATTAGTGCTCCCTCTCAAAACATCTTTCCACACTCATCAGGCTAAGATCAAGGAGCAAGTGCCTCAGTGACTCGGGACGAGTCACATGTTTGTGTTGGGGGATTGTTGGAGCAAGGTCCCGTGAGGCACAACTTACGAAGTAATTTTGTATGATTTTGTATGTGTGCGCTACACAAATAGAGTCAAGGGGATTTGGGGTGGGTCAAAGTCCCCCATTTTGATGTAAATGGGCTTAAGGGTAAATTGTGGGAATCAAACCATGGTTTGATACCATAGTATCTACGCGCTAGGTGAATATAAATAGATAGATCATTTCTAAGCTAAGTAGTTCTAAGTAATAAGTAAGTTGATAATATTTTGATAATTTTATGTGTCTGTAAGGGTCATTTGGGTTGGGTTAAGAGGCTCTTGGTGGCTGTGTGCACGTAAAACTAGTCCTAGTTGTCTATGGACTCAGCTGGATGTGTGCAAGGAAGGGGTTTTGTAAGGGAAAGTTGATGTATTGAAGTCTGATGTATTGAACAGATCTGAGCTAATAGAAATGACATTTTTTGGAAAGCTTACTGTGTTATGCATTTGAGTTGTTTATTGCATATGTTTTTTTGAGATCACATTATTTTTCTTACTTATTTATGATTGATATCTTATGTGGCTATGAATTCTTCTTGATGTTTGATATGTATTCTTAAGTATTTTCATTATTTAGATCTGAATCTAGTTATGTTATATTGTATATGCATGAAAGGATCTATGAAATGTATGTTATTCTATTAAAATAATGTGCATTCTTTGTGGTTCTACTATATATTGTTGCACGTATATATTTACAATTGGTATAAGTTTGCGTCTGGCTTTGATGAGGACCACTTCATTAATTTAACCCTCAAGGTGCAGAAACCTAGTTCTAGCAACCCGCCATACTGCTTCGGGTGAGACGTTGGTATGTGCAAGCACTGCCGAAAGGGAATGTAGTTGGAGAGTTTTTTTTTTATCCATAAACTTTGAACCTGGGTCAAGACCCCTCAAGCCAAAATAATATTTTGCTGACCTAAGGGTTGGCACAGATGCACAATTCCTTATGTTGAGTATCATCAATGACAAATCCACCATCTCTGATAGTGTGTTTCATCATTTGGTCTACCTCCCATACAGATTCATTAACCTCCTGATGAATCTCTTTCATTTCTGTCACCAGTTGCACATATCACTTACGCTTCTTCCCATTTACCAGAAGGGTTGTTTCCTTAAATTGGATTTATTTATTAATTATTTTAAATACATTTTCCTACATTTTTAGAAGTATTTTCTATAAGTAATGAAAGTTGTGAATATTTTAAGAAAAAATACTTCTATGAAGAGATCATGAGAATTTCTGAGTGATTTAGAGAGATTTTAGAGTTAGTTAAATCTGTTGGAAGATAAGTGGATCTAGAGGATATAACAATATATATTTGTTGACTGATTATTGGATATTAACTAATTATGGTTTGGAATCCTATTTGTTTAAATATGTAGTCAAGGAACATGAAATTTATGTATAAATGTGGATAACAAAATAGTAGAGGAGTGAGGCCAAGTGGGCCACGTGGGTCGAAAGCAACCGAACTGCTGTAAATAAGGAGAGGAGAGGGAATTTTATAATTTATCTCTATAATAATACAAGATAATAGTTTTTAGAGTAGTTTGAATCTATGTAAATCAAGCCCTATTTATTATAGCCATAATTAATTAAGTTTGATTGCATATTTGGGAAATAGTTAAGCTCAGAAGGGAGAGAATTTCGAGAATACAAATTAAACTCCATGTAGAGGAAACCATGATCCTTTTTAATTGGGGACAAGCCATTCCTTTGTATTCAAAATGAGTAAGGTGGTAGATAATTGATCAACATAGTGATCAATGATCCAAAGTAAATAATGAATGAAAGAGGATCATAAGTCTATGATAGAGATGCGATATAAATAATAAACCTATGATCAATCTTGTTGGATAAAATATCATAGTGGCACAACGAAAAAAGTGGAATCCAAAATCTAGAAGGTGAAGTGAAAAAGAGTGAGAGAGTAATGTTAAATCCCATGTTATAACATATCATTTGCAATAGGGCCAATACTTTAGTTGAGCTTGTAGCCTTAGAAAGCCAATGTCAGAGCATAAAGGGCGAAGGACCAGGAAAGGGAAAGACTTTTTTTATTTAACCTTGGATGAGAGTGTGCCAACTAATGTAGAACAGAGAAAAAAACTTAATTTGTACTAGAATAATTCTATCAAGAGATGGCTTGGGGTGATGTGTCCTGGTAGGTCTTCTTCAGGAGATTAAAAGAGGAGCACACAAGAGAGATTTAGGATAGTTAGGCACTAGGAGGATGTGGAAACCAACCAATGAGGAAAAATCAAGGGTGACATGGCTTATAATAGGTCTTTAGTATGTTAAAAAGCATGGACAAAATTTTTCTCGTTTTCCATGTTTCATTTCTAGGAGGTTAAGTCCTTGATAAATTTTTGAAATGGTTGGGATGACAAGGAATGGGATGACATGTTAAGACCAGTAATGTGGAAATAACTGGGGTGAAGTGGAATCCTTTTGTTGGGGTGAAGATTTAAAAGTGGCCATGGAAGAGTGCTAACTATTACTAGAGGTAAAATGTTGTGTACTTTGATAAAGTGTAAAGGTCCAATTTCATAGAGATTAGGAGAGTGCTAGATAACAATAATTTTCACTTCCCAGATACTGTCTCCTAGAAGGAAATCCTTTGTAAAAGTTAAGAGGAGGTAGGGTGACACAGATCTGGGTGATATGTAAAGTTGATTACAAGGAAAGGAAGTACACATTACCTAATAAAAACATAGAGAGAGTGGGGCCATACACATAAGTCACGCAGATGAGATTGTTGAATAACTAATGAGTTATCCTAGGAGTTTTGGAAAAGTACTCAAATCAAGGAATCTAGGATTTGGTTATATGTTTTGGTCATAAGTCAAGGAGCTTGAGTAGATATAAGCGGCTTATATTATTAACTCTCCCCATATGCTGATTATATATGGAAAGTAGAGGATAAGGTGGTTTTGTTTGGGGTTACACACACACACACACAGATATATATATATATATATATATATATATATATATATATATATATTGAAAAGGGCTGGAATTCGATGGTTTTTTTATTACCATTGCAGCTCCTCCCACTTAATTTTAAACATGTATTTAAGAATGGATTTATATCACTAAGTTGGGCTTAAGGAAGTGAATTTTTACCATAAAGGTTGGAACTATGGTTTTTTATGCTGCTAGAATTGGAAAAAAACAATTTAGGTTGGCATTAGTGGAAAATTAGGGAAATGGTGGAGTAAAGAACATTAAAATTACAGCTAAGAATAATTCCTCGTCTTTGGCCAACCTAGGTAATGAAGAAAATTTGGTCTAAGGAGAAGAGGGACTGAAATAATTTGCATGTTTCCTTATCTATAGACCCTCTGGAAGATCTTGGCCCAATCCCTGTTTTCGTCAACCAGGGTGCCTTCATAAGGAAAACGTCTCACACTTAATACAACAATAATGGGAAACCCCAATATTGGGATCCCAAAATTTTGTTTGGGAACCAAAAAAAAAATGGTGAATCAATCTCTAAGAGAATGCGAAAAAGATAAATTCAAGCCCCCAAGAGACTACAAACTTTAACTTGCTGGGCATGTTGAGTATCATCAATATTCAATGGAAAATAATCAAATAATAGAATGTAACATTGTAAAATCTTGAGCTCGGGAAATTAATAATCGTGTCAAAGAAATCACTCCTTAGGGCCTCCCAAAATTGTCCTCCTTCCCTGAGATCAAATAAGAAGGATATCATTTATTCAGAGAATGTATTCTAAGGACAAGGAAAATGATCCAAGAGAGGTGTAATATTTCATCTCTTGTATTCCTCCAATTGTCTCAGATTTTCATAAATTTTCAGCTGATTAAACCAATTGAAGAATATTTAGAGGTGATCAAATCCATTTGGTCCTGATTTTTAGAGGAAACTCGTGATCTAGATGACTTTCTAATAAAATTCTTCAGAAGTTCTAAGGTCGAATCAAAATAGACCTTTAGAGAATGGTTAATTCATGTAGATTGAAAACAAATATGGAAGGAAACACCACCTCTTCATTCCTAGCTTTAATTCCAAAATAGTAAAAATAACCTTGTTCTCTAGCTTTCCACCTATTTCATTATGCAACTCAACCTACAAGATATAAACCAAATTAATTACTATGATATTAAGCAATATTTTTCCAGCAATAAGATATAAGAATCAAGGTGGTTTTTTGAAAAAAAAACAAATTTTGGAGAATGTCATTCCTTTTCAAGAGGTTATCCACTATAGCACAGGAAGTGGTGAGCTAGTTATGGTGATCAAAATTAACATGAAAATTGATTTAAATATAGTTTTCCATTAATATTTGTATTATGTAATAAAAAACTGGGGTTTCGTTGAGATTTCGTTAACATGATTAAATCTTCTATTGGAAATCCATGGATGGAAACATTGGTTAATGAACAACCTTGTAATTGTTTTCGACCTAAAGTGTTTTGACAAAAGGTTGTCCCCTATGTCCCCTTAATACTTTCTTGTTGGAAAGCATCTTAGCAGGAATTTGGAGTGGTCCGAAGTTGAGGGTAGATTAAAAGGCATAAGTATAGAAAGGAAGACTAAGGAATTTAGTCACTTAAATATTTTTATGACATGCTTCTTTTGAGAAATGAATTAAAGAAAATTACAATGAGGTTCAAATAGTTATTAGATCCATATTTGGGAATCTTTTGGGTTTAGTCAATAAATAAAAGTATATGATGTTTAGGTGGAATAACTTTGTTTTGAATCTTATGGATATATCCAAAGTTTTTTAATTCCCTTTGGAATTAGAATGTGTTTTTTAAAAATACCTTGGAATTAAAATTTCCATGGGAACTTCTAATTCCAAAACCTAGTTTGAAGTCTTAAACAAATTCAAAAAGAAAATGTAGTCCTATGGAGCGCAATGACTTTCTGTAGATAGCATAATCATCTTGGTTAAATCATTCTTGTCCTATGTTCCCCTCTACCTTTGTTTTTGCATTCTAACTCCAATTTTTTTGGTTAATCAAATGATTCCCATTATTCACAACATTATTTTTTAATGAGGAAGGAATAGTGAACATAAATTCCATCTAGTGACTTGGAACACCATTTGTAACCCTGGTGAAAATTCCATGTAATAAAAGTTAATAAAGGAAAAATAATAACCATGGTCATGGGACACATATTCCAAACTAAATGTTGGGAAAACAAAATCCTAGTGTGGGTGTTCATATGGTTTATTATGGCTATGGAATTTACAAAAGGAAATGGATGAGGCTTTATCAAGGAAAGATGATATTTTTTGAAAATTTATTTATGAAAATAATGGAAATTAGGAGAAAAGGAACATGAAAGGTAATAGGTTGCATGTGAGGATGAAAACGAAGGAAAAATAATAGAGGATTGAATAAATTAGAGGCCTCATTAATAAAAATTATAAAGAGTATCACTTCACATACTTTAATCAGTTAATTTTTAGAGCTCTCATTCTATTCTCTCTCTCATACTCTTGGACACTTAGTTTCTTGGAGAAATATTGGAGATTGTGGAATACTTTTAATTTTGGAGCAAGAAGGAAAAGGGAAGAAAAGGAAAGAGTATGAGGACATTAGGATCAAAAACTACAATGGGCTTTTCTTGTAGATACCGAGTTGAATGTATGATTTCCTCGCTAGTTTTTGCACGCATGGCATATGCATGTGGTTATTGGTTTATGATTTTTCATTGGCATGAAGGATTTACTCAATTGATAGTGGTTTTTCCTAGCCTTTCCATTCCTTAGATAGTCATGGTGAGATGGGTTTTAATTTTGTTTTATGGTTGATTTTCATGTGCCTTTGGTTGTGGGTTGAGTTATTAGCTCCTAGAAGCCTTGGCTGGAAAAATTATCTGGAAGATCTGTAACAACTTGGGTTTAGATACTAATACTATAACGTTTGGTTGGAAAAATTCTCTAAAAGACCTTGGTGGGCACAGTTACTAGTCCTAGAAGCCCTAGTTGGAAAAATACTTTGGAAGCCCGACATCAGTTGTGGTTTGAGTTATTATTTGCAGAAGCCCTAGTTGAAACAAACACTTTGGAGCCCTAGACAACTTGGATACAGACTAATCTGGTGATGGTTAGTGATTTCCGACAATGAGGTGGAACCATTGGTTAAGGATTTCCATTGTTAGCCTATGGAAGCCCTAGTTTGGCTTTAATTGACGTGTTTTATGAGATCCCACATTCATTCTTGGAATATGGCACAAGGGTGACTTGCTGAAGAGAGATTTGGCTCAACCATGTCTATGGTCCGGTGGTACTTGCAAGTACTAGACTTGGTTGTATTTTTCTTATGAAAATAAGATCTATTTTCCTCTTGTATTTATGGGGAAATATTCTTGTTATTATGTGGCTTATATGGATATTCTATTCTTGTCATTTCTATTATTTATATGTTGTTCATAAATGTGTTCTATGACATTGATGATGTATGGCTCTCATTATGTTTTGATTTGTAAATGAATGAACAATGAATCTATGACCTAATAGATGATAATGTAGTTAATGTGATGAGGAAAAAATTATTCTTAGAAATTCTCATATAATTATTAGAACCTTATGCTCAGATATAGTGTTTAGATTACCTATTTGTGACATGTTTGACAAAATACATGTCATGGCTAGTAGGGTTCAATTCATGTCCTTGTTCAAATGATTCCATTTAAATCATTATTACATTGTTACGTTTCATTTTTGAAAGTGTCATGGAGTTATAAGCAGTGACTTGAGCCCTGGGCCTAAAAAAGTGGCACATAAATTGGGGTCGTAGGCTCAAAACTACTTGAAAAAGACCCCAGTCACATGCATTCCCATGTTGTGTGAAAGACTCGAGGTTTTCGGTCACACTCTTTCCCATGTCAATGGAGTGATTGGGGGATTGATGCACTAAAATATTAGTTTGTCTTAGGGGATAGCCTCCTTGAAGGGTTGGATGGCTCTTGGGTGTCCTGTAGCAGTTGCAGAAGATATGTGTTGTTGTGCTCCGTCGATTCCACTTCCTTAATTGACACATAATGAGTTGAATCATATCCTAGTAACTCTTCATCATATTTTTACCTCGGTTACTTGGTTAGATGTGGGATGAGGGTGTTACAGAGTGGCATTTGTAATATTCCTAATTAGCGACAACTAATTGGAATATTCGATTTTGTATAGTTTTTCCGTCTATGGGTTGTAAATAAATAAAAAGTGAGAAAGAGGGTCTAACTCACTTTATTAGAATAAGACATCCGCCTAGTAGCACAATGTTGTGACTCAAGGGGGGTCAAGTGGGGCCACACACCACGTAGAGCAGGGGGCCTATGTGCACTCTAGAAGCTTCTGCACAGATAAGGATGACGATGTGGAGGAGAGAGAAGTTACGATGGGTTTTGGAGGGAAACCAATGCTATAAAAGATGGAGGAGCCTCCTCATTTGGATCATTCTAGATTTGTTGATTTTGGAGTGAGACTTTGGTCTTCTTTCACACGCTGGTTGTTTAGCCTGTTTGCATCACTGTTTAGTGCAACGAGTGTCTCTATGCGGAGATATCACCCTTAGCCCCGGGGGACTTCGAGTGCCTGCTCGGGCAAGGTTTTTTTTTTAGTGTTTTGTGAGTTGTTTCATTATTTGGGTTTGTTGCGGAGCTGGAGCTTAGAGAGACTACGCAATCAATGGGAGAGAGGACGCAGTCCCTTGTGGAGGAGCTTCGGATTGGGGTTTCTGCAGGTGATTTCACCGGGATTTCGAGAAGAGGGTCAGCCTTTGCCTGTCAAAGGTTTTTGGCGGAGTTTCTGGAAGAGTTTTAGCTGTTTCTATCCAGCCACTGTGTTATCCCTTGGAGGCTAGCGTAATTCACCGGGGAGGAAGTTTCTGGGGTCAGCCATTCTTGGAATGGTTTGTGGATCCTATCGGGGTTGTTGAGGAGAGGAGGATTTCTGATTTTCATCTCATTCTGGCAAGGGGATCAGCCCCTAATATTCAGTCGCTTCCAGCAGTAGCAGCTACACGGCATTTTTCCAACAGCTGGGATGCAGTTCTTAGAGCAGCCATTTCTTGTTTTTTCTGAGAGTGTTTTCTCACTTGCATTATGCAAGATCGCTTCTTGTACTTCATTGCATTTCTCAGATTAATGAAATGGCTCAGCATTTTCTCTATATGTTTTCTGGTTGAATTGCTGTAGTTGCCGTATTCTCTTTCTATTTCTATTATTGTGTTTGAGCGCTATAGTTCTATACCACTTAGTGTGTTATCTCTCACTCCTAGACAGATTCTGGAAAGGGCTAGGCAGCCTTCGGATCTCGTTCTCTTTGAGAGGCGACATATCTGGTAAATTCCCTCCCAGTGTATCTCTGGTTGGGGTCTTGTCGTGTTTTAGAGATATCCTCGAAACGGGATATTACAGTGGTATTAGAGCATAGTTCTGGCTCAGCCTATGGTCTATGACATTAGGAAAGAGACCACACGACGGCAGGAATTTTTGGGAGCAGTGATTAACAGTAGCGGCTACAGTGACAGAAAACGAAATTCGAAGAGGGCCAAACTACAAAGGGTTAAATTTTGAAGGTTTGAATTAGAAGAAACCATTTCTAGGTTTTTCTGGGTTTTGGGCAAGGATCACCTTCTTAAATTCCCAGAATTTTCTGAGTAGTTTTGAGTGGGTAAATTGGAGGTCGAAGTCAAGAAGCAGTGTAGTTTTGGAGCAATAGTGCAATTTCTGAGGAGCCTGTAGACACATAGTAGGAGGAGTCGATGGCAGGTGATAATGGTGCGAAGAGATTTGGGGAGATGCTCCTCAAATCGGTACAGGATTTGTCGAGGTAGATTGAGGTGATGGGATAGAGATTCACCGCTGTAGAGGCTAGACAGCGTGAAACCCCAAGGGGTTTCTAGATTGGTGAGGAATAAACCACATCCCACCATTTTTCGGAGCACGATGTCACTTAGCATATGAAATCACATACACCCACACGTTTCACTATGCCCACTTTTCTTGGTGCAGACACAGGGGTAAGAGCACAACAGGAGCCAGAGCCTGGCCACATGGGTGATTATTTCACCAAGTATCAGGCATATGGGCAGGATTTCAGGGATGCCCTTCCATTCAGAGATTTTGTTCAGCTCTAGCGGGATAGCATACCCCACAACTTCCACAGCGGGAACAGGCACCCACATGACAGGGGCTTATGGCACACAGTGGGCAGATTCCATTTACCAACATTTGACGGGTCATCTAAGCCTTCAGAAAAAGCTTGGGTGGAGAATTTGCATACCTCTTTCCAGCTTAACCGAGTATCGGAGAGGGAAACCATCAAAATGGTTACCTCACACTTGGAGGATGAGGGCACACAGGATTCCAGTGAGTTCGAAGATACACCTAGTGTGACACAGGACTCACCCTCATTGGATACCCCCTTGACCGTGTCGGTTGATATCGTAGTGGAGAAGGTAGAACCTACCCCAGTAGAGCCATCCATTGAGGTGATGACCGAAGTCGTGTCCGAGTCTTCGAGTGGTAGCAGCACATGACAGATGGGTGAGGTGTCAGGAGATGTATCCAACTTCGATGAGGCATTAGGAGATACAGAGGTATTGGATGATGGTCGCAGACAACAGTATCATTGGCTTCGGGCAGACCTTATAGTTTTGAAAGGGAAGGCCACGTCAGTACAGGAGGCCATTTTGTTGCAGGACAAGGAGTTGGAGGGCATGAGAGTGGCTTGTGCCGAGTCGGCGGTCAAGTTGGCCCGCATTGGGGAATGATTGGATTCCCTGATGGTACAACCAGAGGGCACATTGGAGCGTTAGATCATTCCCCTTCAGGCATGCATGGATGGGACTAGCAACGTTGTTTGGACACCTCTTCCCATTGGAGAGAGAGAGGCGGAGCCACCTAGTTAGATCTCATATGTTGACTTGGATAACGGTATGAGACGATCAGAGTTGCACAGGGTACAACATCCACATGTTGAGGTTGGATGGCGAGATATTTTGAGTTGGTACCCGATGGAGTGGGTTATGGAGATCGTGGTGGACCTGGGTGTAGTTTAGCAGGAGTTCCTAGGTGCTGGGCATACAGGAACCCCAGACTGGCATTTGGATTTAGGCGGGATCACCTATCATTTCCTAGGAAGTTCGGTTGACTATGTCTTGGAGGGTACAGTTGGCCTAGAAGTAGAGCATGCACATCCACTAAGGGAGTTTTAGTCAGCTACAGTGGCCAACCAGCTTATGCACAGACTCCCTAGGTTGTCTTGGTATGACACTCATACACGGGATCACGGGGTGGTCAACATACCTTGGCAGGAGCTTGTCGAAGGAGGTGGCATTGGCAGGCCACCAGATGGTGCCTTGTATGGGGCCAAGGATTCTTCACCTTTGTGTGGGGCACAGAGGATGCAGCGGAGCCAAGCAGTGGTGGTAACACTACTGACACATAGGGATATTCACTTCTTGGACCCCTCGAGGAGGGTTTGGAGTGATGATCCATTCGTCGGCGGGTATAGTGATGCGAAGGTGGAGATGCTGATACCGATTGGGGGTAGTCCAACATGTAGAGGCACAACTCTAGGTCATCACATCCAGGGATGTGTGGGAGCCTCTAGCATTGAGCAGTGGACTACTGGTGGACATGGAGTTGCATGGTGGTGTACCATAGTGTGTGGGACTGCATTATGGAGTAGGAGTGTCCTACATTAGATTGAGAGCACGTGGGGAGTGACCGATGCCTGGACACAGTCAGGGCACGAGACAGTACAGGGTGGCACAATAGTAGCATGGGGTATTCAGCAATATATAGGGGTATGCCTTAGTGTGCAATGGCATGTCGAGGAGTACAAGGATGATCGGTGGTATGCAAGGGTGTATGGTGTTGCACAACAGGGTCTTAGAGCATTACTTCCAGGGATACTCACGGACAGGGACACCAGGCTTACCTTTGGGGGTATTTCACCCAGGATCAATGGGGAGACAGATGAGTGATACTTGACGGTATCTGTGGGTACTCACGCACCTGATCCTCTTCTACATCACTCACGGGCACAGCCGATTTTGTTTTCGTCCTTGCTCACTTTGGGCATGAGAAGTGGGGTACGTGAGGCTCACCCAAGATATTTGGATAGCACTTAGCACACTAGGCGAGAGACTTCTCATCAGTGGCATTGGGTTGGTGCGCTAGTTGACAGCCACAGGTCGGGGGATGAGATGATCCTCTGTAGGGGTGGCACATCAATCATCGCTGAGCCTACGATTTGGGAGCAGGTCATGAGGGAGACATGTGTCATTATTTTCTCAGAGCACGCCGAGACCATGCATGAGTAGAGGAAATTGGGTTCAGCAGAGGTAGCATCCCAGCATGTGTTTGGACGCCAGACAATGTATGGACACATTATCGAGAGGGTGGATGGCAGACCCAGTGGAGATGTGGCAGAGGTAGAATAGGAGGGCATTCCTTCTGTATGCTAGGGTGAGGACTCTTTTTCATATGAGTCCATAGGAGCAGTTGAGGATGCTTCTAGGGAGCGAGAGCAGTCATGCAGAGATGGTGACAGTAGACCAGAGCTACATTCCAGTGTACAGGGTGAGCAGTGAGGGGACTCTACGGGAGATGCTCTGGGCGATGAGACACTTGTGATGATTCAGCCAGAGCTGTATATGATGGAGGCTGAGTCAGTAGAGGAGGATGTTATGCACATCATGCATGATAGTCCTTTGGGGGAGAGCCAGATAGAGGCTCACATCGAGTCTGTGATGGATATGCGGCTAACCATGGGGTCGGCCATTGAGGAGGAGCAGTCAGATGCATTTACATCGAGTACGGTGATAGCAGTTGCAGATCCATATCCTCTGGAGGTGTTGGAGGTTGATGGGATTGTCCTGCAAGGGGCTAGTAGACAGCAGGAGTTGTTGGATATGGTGGAGCATCCATCTATGGGTTGACACAGGGATGAGGCGCAGATAGATGTACTCGCAGTCAGCGGAGCTGCAGTGTTTTTAGTGGGTAGCACTCTCCAGGAGTACATCGATGGAGCTTGCAGCATATCTTGCCAAATTTGGCCCATTATAGAGAGAGGGGCTTCCTTCTATAGGTAGCTTTCATTGGCAGACAGGGCAGAGCAGTGGGAGTTGATTACAAGCTGGCGGCAACACTCCAGGTGTGTTCCATATGCAGTTGTTGTAGCTACATCAGATTCTTCTTCCAAGATGGACTAGCAGGAGATCATGATTTGGTACCCTGTTTATGGTACGGTATTCTTTGTAGGGAGCACAGTGGAGCAGGGACCCTCTGACATAGCAGATGTTACAAATTCCAGCTGGTAGGGGGGCACAGGTCATCATTTCTTTAGCACTCCATCCTTACTTCAGCAGAGCAGGATCAGTGTGGGATTGAGTCAGGACTTGGATTGGAGAGAGGTGATGAGTAGGTACATAGCTGATGGGACAACTTACATAGCCACAGATACAGCGCAGCATGGGACATGGTCTTTTCCTCTTAGAGCATCAGTCATAGCCAGAGGCAGTACGTAGTCTGACCCATGGGACTTGGGCGATTATTGGCCAAGGTGGCGATGGGATCTGAGAGGATTTTTGGTTGGATGGTATCATGAGAGATCAGTATGGGATCTTGACATTGAGAGATTCCTTCATATCAGGGTGATGCAAAAGACATGGAAGAATCAGTGGTGCATCTGGGACCCAGGCACATTTTGCAGTGTCGGTGGGGAGAATCAGCTAGAGAGGAGGCTTGTTGAGACATTGCTTAAGGACAAGCATTTTCTGCCGGATGAGGATGCCACTTGGGAGAACAAGAAGATTTTGCAGCATCCATCACTTCAGTTGCTTGAAGGCAAGAAACATTTTGCCAAGGGGGGCTGTAATATTCCTAATTACCGACAGCTAATTGGAATATTAAATTTTGTACATTTTTTCCGTCTATGGGTTGTAAATAAATAAAAAGTGAGAAAGGGGGTCTAACTCACTTTAGTAGAATAAGACATCCACCTAGTAGCACAATGTTATGACTCAAGGGGGGTAAAGGGGGGCCACACACCATGTAGAGGAGGGGCCTACATGTGCTCTAGAAGCTTCTACGTAGATAAGGAAGAGGATGTGGAGGAGAGAGAAGTTACGACGGGTTTTGGAGGGAAACCAATGCTATAAAAGATGGAGGAACCTCCTCATTTGGATCATTCTTGATTTGTTGATTTTGGAGTGAGACTTTGGTCTTCTTTCGCACGATGGTTGTTTGGCCTATTTGCAGCACTGTTTAGTGCATCGAGTGTCTCCGTGCGGAGATCTCACCCTTAGCCCCAGGGGACTTCGAGTGCCTGCTTGGGCAATGTTTGTTTTCCAGTGTTTTGTGAGTTGTTTCATTGTTTGGGTTTGTTGCGGAGCTGGAGCTTAGAGAGACTGCACAGTCACTGGGAGAGAGGATGCAGTCCCTTGTGCCGGAGCTTCGGATTGGGGTTTCTGTAGGTGATTTTGTTGGGATTTCGAGCAGAGGGTCAGCCTTTGCCTGTCAGAGGTTTTTGGCAGAGTTTTAGCTGTTTCTATCCAGCCACTAAGCTATCCCTTGGAGGCCAACGTAACTCACTGGAGAGGCAGTTTCTAGTTGTTTCTGTGGTCGGCCATTATTGGAATGGTTTGTGGATCTTGTCGGGGTTGTTGAGGAGAAGAGGTTTTCTGATTTTCATCTCATTTCAGCAAGGGGATCATCCCCTAATCTTCAGTCGCTTCTAGTAGTAGCAGCTACACGGCATTTTTCCAGCAGCTAGGACGCAGTTCTTAGAGCAGCCATTTCTTGTCTTTTCTGAGAGTGTTTTCCCACTTGCATTGCGCAAGATCGCTTCTTGTACTTCATTGCATTTCTCATATTAATGAAATGGCTAAACATTTTCACTATATGTTTTCTGGTTGAATTGCCGTAGTTGCCGTGGTTGCCATAGTTGCAGTATTCTATTCTTATTTCTATTATTGTGTTTGAGCGCTATAGTTCTATACCACTTGGTGTGTTTATCTCTCACTCCTAGACAGAGTCTAGAAAGGGCTAGGTGGCCTCTGGATCTCGTTCTCTTTTAGAGGTAACATATCCGGTAAATTCCCTCCCAGTCTATCTTTGGTTGGGGTTTTGCCGTGTTTTAGAGATATCCCTGAAATAAGATATTACAGAATGAGAGCATGGTTCACCCCTCATACAATATGGGCAACATGTTATTCATGCATTCATGTCAGATGCATATGTATTCCTTATTAATGTGGTCTATGTGCTTGTTGAATATTCATGCTATTGGTCATGATTGAAGTGATGTCACCATGTGAAGGTTAATGGGGTTGCTGTGGAATGTGTCGTCATGAGTGTATATTTGGTTATGCATTTTTTATACATGTAAGTGCTTACATATTGTCCATATATATTGGTATGGTTGTTATTGTAATGCATGGGTTGAAAGTATGTGATTAATATGCTCGTGCATTGATGACTGAGCTGTGGTTAGAATGATGTTTATATGTTATTTTTATTCATATTATACATAATTACATGTAGTTATGATTATGTGTATGCATGTAATATGTTGATTGGTTGATCATGCAGGAGATATCATGCCTAAATTATGCGTACATTCATTTTTTTATGATTTGGTTTAGCTAACATAGTATGCCTTGCATGAAAGAAACCACAATGACTTGCAAGATGGTATACAAAGATTCCGCCTATGAATGAGATGAGGAACGTGGTGTTGGGAACTCTTCTGAACTTGAAAACAAATTCAAGAGTTTGAAGGAAGAAATAATTAATTTCAAAGTATATAATGATAGAAACTTATAATAAAAAGGAGAAACAAAAAGAGTTTAATGTAGTAATTCTTCAGGGTTTGTCATAATTGCAGAAAAAGGGATCACTATGGATAAACTATGGAAAAGAGGATGGGACTAATGGTGCATATGGAAGTAGGTATCATGGTGTTCAAAGGGTTGATAGAGATGACACAATCAGAGATGGCAGGTTATTGTTCACTCCGTATAGGAGAGGTGATAGACGAAGGTAGTATTCTAGTTCTGGTTCTGAAAGGAACTACTATAGCCAATATTATCATCCTTATTGGAGGAGTGACTTGCGATATTTGCAGGATGGGTTGAAGAAAGGAAATCCACCTACAATTGGTGGAGAGATGAAGAAATCATGAAGGGTAAATCATAATAACTACATCCATCGTTAAGGGTAAAGCATATATTTGGTGGGAAGACATGAAGAAGGACAGATATATTTATGAGGAGGAGTTGAATTTGAGTGAATTTGAGAGATTATTCAAGAAGAAGTATCTATCGGAGAGATACTATGATGATAGGGAAAAATAATTTTTGAGCTAAATATGGGATTAATGACTAATGAGGAGTACATTAGTAGGTTCTTGGTGCTCTTGATATATGTGCCTTATCTCAAGGAGGAGAAGGCCAAGATTCATAGATTTAGTAGTGGGTTGCTGATAGCATTCAAAGACAAGATATAGTTTGATGAGCCTAGATAATTGGAGAAGTCCATTCGAAAGCTAAAGCACTATTATGAGCAATGAAAGCACAGGTTTCAAACTAAGCAGGACTAGAAAGATAATGATAAGAATAAATGGAAATGGGATAAAATGTGAGAAAGGCATCAAGACACAAGTAACAAATATAATGTAACACTGCACAAGAAGTTTAATGCATGTAACAAAGGGTAGAGATTTTAGTTTGAGGAGCAGAACAAGGGTGCAGTCTGGAAGCCTATATAGTGTTGGAGTTGTGGAAAATATCATCGTAGGAGATAGTTTAGATAATATCAGAGTGGTAGACCACATATATATAGTGCACAAGAGGTACATAAATTTGTATATGTTGGAAAAATTATTCCTACGACCAATGCAGTGGTGAATAACAGGCATGAAGACCATTGAGTTTCTATTATCGAGATGGAAGGTAATATTTTTTATCGATTTGTTTCTATTTCGATCGAATATTGACCTAATTATAGTTATGTTCATACATACCTTCTGGATAAGTTTGGTTTTAATAGATAAGCACATGAAAAATATTGGTTAGTGCACTTAGCTACAAGTACCTAGAAGAGAGTTCATCATTGGGTAACAACTTGTGCATTTGACTTGAATGGTATGCCTACATCAACACACTTGAATATATTGTTCTTGGGAAAATATTTTATGATTTTGGGTATGGATTGATTGTATCTTCATAATAACAAGGTGAATTTTTATGAAAATCCAATTGAGTGCTTGTATGAAAATGGGGAACAAATATTCTTGCAGGGTAAGAAGAAAAAAACATCAGTGCGAATGGTTACAGCTATGCAGGCCGATCATAGTCATAGGAAAGGGTGTGTTTTATTTTTTGTGCACATTTGTAGTGATAAAGGTAAGGAATTAGAGGATGCATATGAGTTATGAAGGTACCCAGTTCTACATTAGTTTTAGGATGTATTCCCCGCATATATTTCATAGTTTCCACCTCACATGGAAGTACACTTTTCTATTGAGTTAGTACCTGGGGAAGAGCTAACATCTAGGGAAACTTACATGATGAGCACACATTAGTTGTTAGATTTTAATCTATAGTTGAAGGAAATGTTACAAAAGGGATATATTATGCCAAGTGTATCACCTAATTATGGTGCAATGCTATTGTTTGTGAAGAAGAAGGATGGTACTCATAGGTTGTGCATTGATTAATCAGTTGAAGGGAGAAGTAGTGTTCTCGGATATTAATCTGAGATCAGGATATCATTACATATGCATTAAATAGTATTACATTCACAAGAGAACATTCTAGACTAGGTATGGGAATTATGAGTTTTTTATAGTTCCTTTTGGTTTCACTAATTCTCCAGCTAATTTTATGAGTTTGATAAGTAGTGTGTTTCATCCGTATTTGGAAATTTTTTTTGTTGTGCTCATTGATGATATATTGGTATATTCTAAAAATGAAGAAGAGCATGACGAACTTTTAGAAGCAGTGTTGAGATTGCTAAGAGAGAATCACTTGTATGTTAAGCTTATAAAAAGTATTTTCTTTCACACAAAGTTACATTACCTAGGACATGTTTTCTCCAAGGAAGGCATAATAGTAAATCTAGAAAATATAAGGGATATCATGGAGTGGGAAGCTCCTAGGAATGTGGATGAGGTAAGATAATTTATGGGTTTATAATGTAATAAGAGGAGATTCATCAAGAAATTCTCATAGATTTCTTAGCCTATCACATCATTACAAAGGAAAGGTAATAATTTTGAATGGCCAGAGGAAGGTGAAGCCAGTTTTGAGTAGTTAATGTAGTTGCTGACACATGCTGCAGTGTTAAAGATCGTAGATCCAGAAAAATAATTTGTGGTATGTATAAATGCTTCCAAAAGAGGTATTGATGGATTCCTTATGCAAGAAGGACATTTTTTATGTGTTGGCTTGAAAGGTCTTAACCCAAGTTTGGATTTATCGTTCAACCAATAAAACCCTCTAACTATTGGCCCTTTCGGCAGTGATCTACTTGCATAGAGAAAAGTCTCACCCAAAGAAGTATGGGGTGTGCTGGAACTAGATTTCTACACCATAGGGGAGATTTTGATGTGGTAGGCCTAATCATACTTTCTGCAGATAATATAACTGGTTTGTGCAACCAGAGTAATATATCTAACCCTTTCATATATTTCTACATAACACTCTAAAATATATCATGCATAATGATCAAGTGTACTTCATTCAGATCTATTTATCAACTAATTCTCATGCATATATGGAATTAAACACTTACATAAGTAAAAATAGAAAAAATTAGATTCAGATCTACAAAAAATAACAGATAATCAAGATATTAAATCACATAAGAATCTGGGTTCACCAAAAATTCCTTCTTTATTAAGAGATATGAAATTCAGTACAATATATCTTATGTGCACATAGCAAAAGATTTCACGCATAGCTCAAGACTTGGGTCTCCATGCACACAACTAGAAGGAGCCTTTATACCCAGAAAAAACCTAGAATTAGGTCAAAACATTAATCAAAACCATACATATCATCATGATGTCCTTACTCAATTTGCTCTTACATATTTATACTATCATTTACACACACATACCATCGTCTCAAACCATGTTTTGAGACTCATGGTTTTTCCCTTTAACCCATTACAATGATTAAGGGACTTTGACCTACCCCAAATCCCCTATGACTATTTATGCGCAACACGTATGAAAAACCTTAGACAAAAATAACCATGAAAAGTACACCCAGGGGGCCCCACTCCAACAGGTCCCCAACACAATCTCGTGACTCGTCCCGAGTCACTACGAGGTGGTTTCCTTCATCTTCACCTTCAATGCTTTGAAAATTTTTTGGAGTGATGTGATGACTTATGCTATGCGTAGCACCGCTCTATGCTTCATTGACCAACTTAGTTGTTGTTGGCCCCTCAACTACCGAAATGATGCTACATTTTGTTTTTTGTAATATTTTGAAGGCATTGTCAAGGTTCTGCAAGATTTGTAGGGCTTCCTGAGCTTAAGGTTGCATCATTGTTTCCAACAGCTATTCACGGCAGCACAGGTCCTTAATATTTGTCTGAATGACCTTGCCCCGATGAAGTCTAGCAATATGTTTTACTCTCACCAAATTCTTCACCGCCATTCTGATCTATGTAAATTGTTGCTCTTTGATTATCAGCTCATTCCTTAGTTACTGGACCATTGGTTCATTCTGAACAGACATCCAAACTCCATGGCTTCATTAAAGTTTGTACCACATTCTGCCACTGCTACTATGACACTATTAGTGGTTTCCTTTACCTTTGGTTCACATTGTGCTCGAACCTCCGGTGGTGTCTTGGGTTGAAGCTTCATCTGTAACTCGGTCATATATTGTTCAAACTCTGTATGGATTGTCTGGATCTCGGTGCGTGATTCTTTTAGTGCATCAACTAGGCTCTCTAACTTCATTGTTAGCGTGGCTGAGGCAGGGACAATGAACTTTGGCAGGTCACTGCTCACACGATCAATCATGTCTTCTAATGCTGCCTGTAAATCCTTAGTTTCACGACACGCCTCCTCTGCATTATACTGCTTCTTTTGAGGTATTATTTCTTTATGCTGAGATTCGACGATGTCTTGGAAGGCATGGGCCTCCCAGTACTATAACTCATCCACAATCATGGTATGGATAGAGTGGAGTTTTCCTCCCAGTAGAATCACCGAGTTGATGTTAACCTCTCTGCATGCTTGCACAATATCGTGCAAGGTATGGGGATCAACTATAATGGAAAGTCCTAGAATCTGAATCATTCTGATGTCTAAGGAGGATGGCAACACTGTATTGATGGGTTGTATTATCGCTCTAGTAATTTTTTAAGTTGTGGGATTTTGAGTTTTTAGTCAAAGAACACTAGAGGTAACCACAAACCTACTTCAAACTCTAGTATCTAGCATTTCTAGGGTTCAGAGAGGGCTCTCTCTTTAATATTTATGTTTGTTTTGATTTTTAATATTAGGCTAGTTATGAAAGTACAATCTGGTTTTGGTTTAAAGGGTTTGGTGGGGAAAAATCACTTGGAGGTAAGATAGAGAGAAATCTATTTATCCATTGGGATATGGAGTCTAAATCAAGCTAGAAACACTAGAAATCAAGGCTAAAAGGTACAAATATATTCAGGGCAAGATAGATAACCCTCAGATATTTGGGAAAGTGGTCTTTTGTGAGGTGGTATGATCGGGAGAAAGGGCACTTAAGGATCCTCTGATCCAGAAAATGGAAGTAGAGGGAAGAGGTAAAATGGGAGTGAGAGCAATTAAGAATTCTCAACACTGAAAATCAAAAGAAAGCATTAAAATGGCAACTAGTTAAAGACAGGGAGCACTTGACTAATCCTGTAATAATACTCCTAGTTACACATTTAGATAGAATAAACATATAATGAATTGCATGAAACTTAGAAAATGAAACAATGAAAAGAAGGGAGTACTTCACTCATTAGCCTATCACAGGGAGTAAATTGTCTTTTAACAGTAAAATCAGCAAACTGTCTTTTTATTTTAATTGTTCATTTGACTGTTTTACCTCTTATCTTTACATCAAATCAATAAAAGTTTGCCATTCTTCTTCCTTGGGAATTTTGACATTCCTTGACTTCCCGAAATTCTCATCAGCCTCTGTATATCTAGCAAAAGTGGGCTTGATGACAAACGGATGTTTAATATCATGTTGTAAAAGGAAGAGATCTTCAAAATACTAAAGGAGGACATTCCTTGTGGGAGTGCCTTGTGCTAGTGGCTTGTTAACTTGCTCTTTAGCAAATTATCTGATCTTTTTATCATAATCCTTCTCGGCATAAGTTTTTCATTAAAAACATGGATGTTTGGTAGGCCCCTTTGTCTTAAGTTCTTGTTTTTTACCATAAATGTTGTTATGGCAATGCTCATTGTTTCACATTTTCTTCAAGATTATTCATCAAGTTCTTCTTAGTTACAACCCTTTTTATCTGTAAGATTGTTTCTGTCCTGTATGAGACTGTCAATTCTTCAAGTTCCTTCGTATTCTTGTTGTTCAAGAATGTGATGAGTTTTAAAGCCTGAGTAGGCTTATCATTCAGCTCATCTTTTTTCCTTTGTATCTATGTCTATGCTGCCAACAACAAATCTCTCTACTCATATGTAACCTGAATTCAAGGCCATTATTTTTGAATGGCTTCAATAATGTTATTGCAGAGATGATTTTTTACATATGAAATCTGCTCAGTGAAAGTTAGCTCTTTTTTCAAATTCTTGATCTGTTCTCCCAATCTGATTGCTTTTTTGTTCATCGGTTTTAGCATTTATCAGAGCTATCTTATTTGTAGCTTCAATATTTTCAATCATATTTTTAAAGGTTGTTGATTTCATTTGTATTTAAAGAAATTTCTTCCATAGCTTTAACAATCTGGCTTGCTTCATCTGTTTGTTGGAAATTTGTAGTAGAAGAGTCTGTAGCTGAAGTAGTGGCTGAAGTCACTGGCACTGCAGTTGCCAGTGAGCCCTTTGGTGCTAATTTCTCTCCTAAAGTAGAGGACACTACTATAGTTATTACTGGAATAACTGTAGGAATTATAGGAGTCTCATGTTCTTTTACAGTCTCTTTTTCTTTAACAAGGTTGTCCATTTGGGTCTTAATCTCTTTGATTTGAGCAGTCAGTTTAAGAATGAGCTTCATCATTTCTTCTTTCTCACTCTGATCTTGAAGGATTTTCTTGGTTTGTGGATGCTCAATTTGAGGAAGCTTGAGTTGTTTCCTCAAAGCTGTTATGTCATCATTATTTTTCTTTATCAATAGTTCTGTTTCTTGAATGTTTGAGGGATCATATCCCACCTGTAAAACTAATTCCTCTAAGGCTAAAAATCTTTATATCCTTGGCATATAAAGATTCCTTTTCTATATTCATATGATCCTTCATATTAATGATGGAATTCTGTAGCTTATTTTCACTCATTGCCTTGGTTGCTACTGTAGAATAAAGCATCTCTGAGCTTTGTCTGTGAAATTCAATTTGATCTAGCTCATGGATAGTTTCTACATCAATCTCAAGGTCCACCTTCTTATAATCTGTTTTTGTTTTGGGTATTGAGGTAGTAGGTTGTAGGAATGATACGATCATTTTGTTGGTAGAATAATCAAAGGTTTTTAATATCCTATTCTGATTTCCAGGCTTTTGTTTGAGGAATTGAGAATATATATGAGTCTTTATCTCCTCGTTCTTCTAGTTAATCTGCTTGTATTTATCCTTGATGTCCAAGTCCTTTTCTTCAGCTGATTGTGAGGAAGAGGCCTCCATGTTATGCTACTTCTTAATCATTTATGTATCATTCTAATTGTTTGTTGATTCCTTTTCTATTTCCATAAGGGTTTCATTGATTATAATTGTGGCTATATCATCATTGGTTACTAGAGAATATGTCTCATCAACATCAATTGTTACCTTTTCATTATCAACTGAACTTAGTTTAAGCCGATTGTTATAGATTATTATGAATTTGGTTTCAGTTTTTGTCTATGTTGTATAACCTCCTTCTTCCCTGCTTCCCTTTGCTGATGTCTCTGGTTATTTTGCAAGTTCTAGAGCTTGTATTGTCTCCATTTTACCTATTGTCTTTATATTACTTGCTGTATCTATCAATGTATTTTCCAGCCATTCAACATGGTTAGTAAATTTCTCAATCTCAAGCTTAAGCTCATGTATGAAGGGTGTTAATTTTCATTTTACCCTTAGACTTCTCAGGACCCCTTGAGGATCATAGTTCCATGGAAAAATTTCTTGAAATTTAAACTCTGTTAATCTCTTTGTGATTTCTTTTTCTGCATCTCTATGGTTTATGATAAAGGGACCAGCCCGATTCTTTAACCTAAATTGAGTCTTTTTTCTGGCAGCCATGAAGTTAATAGAATCAGAATTGAGAATTTGTCTCAAATACTCCAGTGAAAAAATTCTCATGCTCATATATCTAGGCTACTTATAAGGTAATAGGTTGGATCCAAAAATTCTTAACTCTGTATGCTTCTCATAGAGATACCAATCTCCCATTTTACTCTGTTCTAAAAGTTGCAGGATTATTTTCATTTCCTCACTGATTCTGGGTTGCTCTGCTTTATTCAGAATGTTCATTGCTGGATGTAAAAAAGGGTGTGAAAAATATGTGTAGGTGAAATTACTGCCCTCTTTCCTTAGCAAGGAAGTCCAGAAGATAATGGATAGAGGCTTACCCTCCAAGTCCATATTTTTTAATGCAATAGGAAAATTATCGGTTTGAAAGAATAAGAATAAGTGAAACAGATAGGATGAGTATCTAAAAACTCATTCAGTGGGTAATTTTATCAGCTAATGATGGATATTGTTTCATATGAAACCAGCAAAGTCAAAGATGACTGATGGTGGTTGGCCTGGAGACAAGGTGGACAGGAAATCTAGAATGGACTCATCAGTGTTGTTGGGCAGTGAAAAAGGTATGAAATTACTATGTATTTTCTCATTCTTTTACCATAGACATACTCCTCTTTGCCTTGGAAAGGTAATTTATTGTAAGAATTATAATAGAATTGGAAAGGTTTATTTTTAGTACAAAAATATGGCTAAATGTTACTTTTTGTTGACAAAACAGGAATTCGACGAGGTGAACAGCTGTACCAAAGGCAGGGTTGAAACTAATGTAACTACTTTTCCATCAATGTTGAACCATATCTAGCCAGAGGCAAGGAGATCCGAACGAATTGCCAAGAAAAGGAAGGGGACAGCTCGACCTCGGTCAGAGTGAATAGGATTGATAACTAAACAAAGAGGAGCGAATCCCTTAGGATCCTTCGATCCTGAGGGATCACAGTTCAAACTCATCTTATTCCTTGAATTGTCCATCGAGATTTGATATAAAAATCAATTTCCTTTAGCGACAGTCAGTCAGTGATTTGGTCGAAAGGCTTTACATTTAAACATTTCCTCTATAATATAATGTTTTATTGACTCTCGGATTTGATAGAACCTCCTCTGTAATGATTTATGTTGGTTTAATATAAGACATGTGTTTTGTTTCATCTTCTAAGTTCTGAATTAGCCCAACAGTATTTCACTAGTGCTAAGGGCTCGGCTCTGGTGAAATCACTTCGCTATTTGTATTTTTAATCCTTGCTTACTGTTGTGCGAAGTGTGTTTAATGTTTATTTCAATTACAAAATTGATTTATCTTTTTTAGATCAAATACAGAGTCATTGCTATTTCATCCTTTAAAAGAAGCAGATTTGTTGTTCGGTTATCTTGTTATCATTATAAAGCTTTGTTGTTCTGTATCTGATTTGAGTTACTATTCCATTAATTTATGATTTGTTATAATTGATTGTTGCGTGGTAAGTGGCTGTCGACAGGATTGAAGCGTGGAAATCTAGTTTCCTGATTGCGTTAGAGTTGTAATTGCTGTTCATTTCATATTTCTGTTCCATTTCTATTCATTGTTTATTCATAGCCTTCGATTAGAAAATAGATGAGTTATAGTTACATGTTGTTGTTCCTTTCCATATTTTGTTCCTTTTAGTTATTTTCATTAGCGCGGAGATTGAGTTTACTTTTATTTTGATTGCTTTAAAGATCATCAACTGTAGAGGACACTGGTTATTGCTTCCAAGTCCCCAGATTGGTTATCTTGCATGGATTTCTAAGGGAAGGAGTTATTGCTACTATATCCCTGATCGATGTTTTGCAAGATTGATGTAGTTTAATTTTTAGAGCATTTCCATTCATGTCACTGTAGTTAGATTTCTTTACAAGCATTTGTTACTTTTGCGTTTAACATTCTATACTACATCTTCACAGCATTTCTCTTAGATAATTGCAGCCTCAGACAGAGTACACTCTTGAAATAAAAAGTCGCTCCCGGATTGATGATTAATGTAGGCTAATTAGGTGTTCAAGAGATACCTTTTTACAACCCAACATTTTGGCGTTGTTGCCAGGGAGAGTGTATGCCATTTCAAAAGAGTGATGAACAGTTGATTTTCTTCTGCTTGCGAAGAATTGGGTATTAAAGACGGAAGGTAAGAACCTGCGCACTGGGAAAGAAACACACTTTCTCCCAGCTCGCTTCACAGCAGAAGCATGTAATATTATTTCTTTAGGTAGGAATGAAGATTTGTTTTCTTGAATGAATAGACCAACTAAGCAAAACAAAATTCCTCCTAAAACTGAAAAACCTAAGGGACCGATGACCCTTGGGCGAACAACTTTTATTGACGAAATCCTTAAGAGAACTGAATCTCAGCCATCAGTAGGAATTAGAAGAACTATTTCTAGATAGCCTACTAGTTCCCTTCAAGTTACAGAATCACCATCTGAAGCCTTTGCTGAGATACATAGTCAAACAAAGGGAATTGAGCAAGATTCCCAAATTGAGAATCCTTGCATAAGTTTCCTTCAAGAAGGGAACTCTAGTAATCTCCGAGAAGGAGAAGGGGAAACGAGAGAAACCAGAGACTCAAAATCTCCTATTAAAGTCGCCCAAACAATAAGCAGCCCAGATAAGGGAAGTGTTGTTCAAATTATTCAGAACCAAGTTCCTCAATCACCTCAAATAGTAGGTCAACAGGGAATACTTATTATTCCAGACAAAGGGAGTGTTGTCAAAGCTATAAATGCCCCTGCTCGTCAACCTAGAAATTCCTTGGAAATCCCAGAGGGATATTGGCACATCTTCGCTCAAATGGCCCAGAACCAAAATCAGAACCAACAGACACCCCAACATACCTCTACACTGCAATATCCTATAGTAGATACTGCAGTCAACGCACCTATGAAAGTTATTCCCCTTCAACATATTCCCACATTTCATGGCTTAACATCAGAGGATCCAGACGCGTTTTTGTTTGAATTTCATGTGCTGTGTAGGGGATATGATTACACCACTGACGCCCAAAAACTAAAACTATTCCCTTCTACATTAAAAGGGGCAGCCTTACGATGGTTTATGGGATTAGGTGGGGGTGTCATAACTAATTGGGATCATATGAACGCTTCATTTTTAAAGAAGTATGAAACCTTGGAAAAATATGTGGAACGATTTCAATACAATCTTCATAGATCCCTTTATGCATCTTTACCTTTACTTGATAATGTTTTGAAAACCACATTAATTAGGGGAGTGAAATATCAATGGGTTGAAAAATTGAATATTATGGGAAAAGGTGATATATATCAGGAAAGTTATCCTAACATCATTGATTTGTGTATCAGGAGTTTGAGGGGAAATACAAGGTTAAAATCAGCAGAACGTGATATAATTACAAAGGAAAATAAGACCTCTAATGAAGGTGTGACTCGTGCAGAGATTGGAAATTTGCTAGAAGACTTTAAGACAAACATACTTGGGACTCTAACAATGCAGTTTGATATTATGCAAGCCAAACAGAAACAAGCAGAAGCAAAGAAAAATTTGGCAATATTCTGTCCCAGATGTAGAAAGAAACATAGCCACAAATAATGCCTGTTGGATGTGATTAAAGTCTGTGCCATTTTTATGAAAGATCACCCTACAGAGGGATGCCCTTCGCTTCCTAGCCTAAAATCAGTTTATAAGGAGGTAGAAGAAGAATCAGAAGTGGTATTTCTGCTTAATCAACGCCAACAATGGTAGCCGTGACAATCAGGTATGCCAAATGATCCATTTTCTTTTCAGCCTCCTCAATATAATACTCAACCATATAGTGGGATGTGGAAAAATCAACCACCTTTTCCCAATTGGTCACAACAACCATTTCCTCCCACATCTTGGAAAAATTAAACAAACCAAAATAATTAGCCTAGATTTCCTTTCTACCCACCATTTTGGCAGAATAAATATCCTACACAATGGTCCCCCTCTACTTCCCAGAGTCAGGCCTGGTAGTCAAACTGGAAAAAACCTACAAATCAGCCAGCCGGATCAATTCCTCTCTCTCAACCGACACTGCCAGCTCCCTATACAAACCCCCAGACCAACTTAAGACCACAACTGCCAACCTAGCCCAACCCAAAACAAAACAATAGGCTAGTTTAATCTGTCCAAATAATAGAACCCCCAGAATTAGAAACTGAACTGAAGGAGTGCAATGATCTTCAATTAAGGTCTAGGCGCATAGTAGAAACATAGAGAAACAATGATGCTCATATTGAAGATCCGTTACCTGTATAACGAACATTAGAAAATGAGAAGGAAGTTCAACAACAAAATCAACAAGAAAGTCAACAAAAAGTAACAAATTCCTTTCCACCATTCACAGAACGATTAATTGTACCACGTCCATTAGAACAACCTAATTTTGATCTTCTGGGAGAATTAACAAAATTGTGTATAAAAATCCCTCTCCTCCAAGCTATTCAAGACATTACTATATATTCAAAAACCATTAAGGAATTATGCATAAAGAAGCCAAAGAGGAGAACAACCACCAATCCTACTGTCCACATAGTCGGTACCTTATCTGACTTATTATCAGGAATGGAAACACCTATAAAATATGAAGACCCAGGAAATCATATAGTGACAGTGCAAATCAATGGGCAATCATTTCCAAATGACTTAGTTTATTTGGGAGCAACAATGAATATTATAACAACTACGACCTGTAAAAAACTTGGCATTATATCACTAGAACCAACAACAACCTTGTTGGAATTGGCTGACCGATCGGTAGTCAAACCAAAGGGTACACTACAAGATGTAATGGTATCCGTAGATTCCTGGGAATACCCTGCTGAATTCCTGGTTATCAATCCAAAGAACCAGCTAGAAGGACAACCGTTAATCTTAGGTAGACCTTGGTTGGAAACTGCCGATGCTTATATTGGATGCCGACAAGGAAACATGACAATAACAAGGGGAAAATATGTCAAGAATTTAGCCCTATATCCCCCAGCCTAGCCAAGTCTATCAATAATCAAAACAAGAAAACCACCTGCATCATATCTTATGGAAAATATAAGATCACCTCTAACTATAGAAAATGCTCTTGATTTTAAAAATCAAATAGAGGATGATATCATTAATAGTTTTATTAATAAACCACAAACTAGATCTCATCTACAATGTCACATGATCAAGGCAACATTCGATAATAAAGAAGAAGAACATCCTTTCAAAGATATTCCTGATCAAGCAATACCTACTACGTCTGTGTACAATAGAAAGATTGCAGAAATTGAGCTGGGAAAAACTCTAAAAATTAAAAAAAATCTCACTGCTAAACAAGAAGAGAAATTGGTCCAATTATTACGAAAATACAAAGCATCCTTTGCATGGGATTACCCCGATATGAAAGGAATTGACCCTCAATTGTGTACACACCACATCTATATCAAAAAATATACAAGACCCATTCACCAACCCCAAAGAAGACTAAACCCTCACCTCAAAGATATTGTGAAAGCTGAATTACAAAAACTGTTGGATGTTAATTTCATCTACCCAATATCTGATAGCAAGTGGGTCTCTCCATTAGTAGTGGTACCAAAAAAGAACGGAAAGTGAAGGATATGTGTAGATTACCGTGAACTTAACTAGGCAACACAGAAGGACCACTTTCCCCTTCCTTTCATTGACCAGGTATTAGACACATTGGCAGGAAAGAAATTCTTTTCTTTCCTCAATGGCTTCAGTGGGTACAATCAAATCCAGATTGCCCCTAAAGACCAAGACAAAACTACTTTTAGCTGTCCATGGGGGACATTTGCCTATGGAGTCCTACCTTTTGGCCTATGCAATGCTCCTACTACATTTCAAAGGGAAATTCTCAGCATCTTTGCAGACTTAATAAATGAAGGCCTCAAAGTATATATGGATGATTTCACACCTTATGGGGATGATTTTCAGCCTACATTGGAAAACCTAGAAAAGGTATTGCAAATATGTATTGACACTAGGCTTTGTTTAAGCCACGAAAAGTGTCTTATGATGATGACCGAATGAGTTATCTTAGGGCATTATATTTCAGCAGCTGGAATTCAAGTGGACCCAACTAAAATTCAAATAATTTTGTTAATTTCCACACCCACCACACAAATAGAGGTACGTAGCTTTCTTGGATTTTTTGGTTACTATAGAAGATTTATAGAACATTATTCTCGAATAGCTGCACCTTTATATGCACTGACTGGAAATGCTGATTTCATTTGGACAGATAAATGTGACAATGCCTTTAATGATCTGAAAAATCTTGTTTCAACAGCCCCAGTGCTGAGGGGCTTGAATTGGAATTTTCCATTCCAAATTTCATCTGATGCCTCAGACACAGCAATTGGAGCAGTATTTGGGCAGGAGGAAGACAAGAAGCCATATGCAATTTATTATATTAGCAAAAATCTATCCCCTGCTGAATTAAACTATACTGTGACTGAGAAAGAATTTTTAGCTGTATTTCATGCTATAAACAAGTTTAGACATTATATAACTGGGTATCCTGTAGTACTATATACTGATCACTCTGCCATTAAATTTTTAGCAAATAAACCTGTTACAAATGGAAGAGTGACAAGATGGTTGATTTTACTACAGGAATTCGATATCACAATCAAAGATCGACCTGGGAAAGAGAACCCTATAGCTGACTTTCTATCAAGAATGCCAAAGCCAACAGATACAAAAGCAGTTGAAGACCACTTTCCGGATGAACATCTCTTCGCTGTTACTATCAGAACACCGTGGTATGTTGATATAGCAAACTATTTGGTAATAGGTAAATTACCTAAACATCTATCCCTTAATGAACGTAAGAAAATAATACACCGTAGTACTTGATTTTCCTGGATTGGGGGCTACCTATTTCATACAGTTGCAGATATGCAAATAAGGAGATGTGCTAGGGAGGATGAGGTATTTGACATCTTGAAAGCATGCCATGATGGACAGTGTGGCAGACGTTTTGCAGATCGTAGAACTTCCCATAAAGTTTTACGAACAGGTTATTATTGGCCTACTATCTTTAAAGATGCTAAAAAATTCATGCAGGCCTGTGATAGCTGCCAAAGGGCAGGTCACCCTGGGTAGTCTGATGAAATGCCTTTGAACCCTCAACTAGTGATTGAACCGTTTGAAAGTTGGGCCCTTGACTTTGTTGGTCCTATTAACCCCCCATCAAACCAAAAAACATACATCCTAGCTGCAACTGAGTATGTCACCAAATGGGTTGAAGCAAAGGCTCTTTCAAAAGCTACAGAGGACTCTGTAATACAATTTCTTTTCCAAATCTTTGTGCGCTATGGCCTCCCAAGGGAGATAATCACAGATGGAGGACCACAGTTTTTAGGTAATAAATTAGCTGAAACATTGAAAAACTACCACATTCAGCACAAGATTACAACTCCATATCACCCACAGGCCAATGGCCAAGTAGAAATCATGAACAAAGTAATCAAATCTATATTAACAAAAACTGTTGCCTCACACAGACGAGATTGGGCCTACAGATTTCCAGAAGCATTGTGGGCATATCGAACAACGTGGAGACCTACTACAGGATATTCACCATATCAATTGGTATTTGGAAAAGAACCCATCTTTCCTATAGAATTTGAAATTCAAACATTAAGAATAGCTCAAAAGGTGGGTCTAAATCTAAATGAAGCCCATGCTAAAATACTACAGCAAATTAATGAGTTAGATGAAATTAGGCTCTCTGCTCTTTAGCACACAGCATTAATTCAGCAACAGAGAGCCAAATGGCATGATGCCCATATCAAAGAAAAGATCTTCCACGAAGGAGATTGGGCACTCCTATATGATTCTAGGTTTCAGGATTTCCTAGGGAAACTCCAGACATGATGGCTTGGACCCTATGAAATACAAAAAGTGCATGATAATGGCACTATTACATTAGCCACCATTGACAGATCTGGACATTCCTTTAAGGTAAATGGTCATCGAGTACGATTGTATCATAAACCGCTTACCCGGGAATCCTTTTACCAACAGTTACGGGGAGATTCTACCATGGAAATTCTCATTGAAGGGGAGAACTCCTCCTCGGCACCAGTTTGTTAAATCATTCCTTTTTTTAAAATTTTGTACATAAAGAATTTTTCATTTTCTTGATTGTTCGTTTTTTCTAAAAATTTCTTTTTATATCGTTTCTTTATTCCGTCATTGTTTGTTTTATGACATTCTGAAAAAAAAAAAAAAAAAAAATCTGTTTATTTCGTTTGTTTTGAGTTTTACTGTTCCTTTCAAAAGGAACAACAGTTTCGTAGTATGCTTTTGCTGTTCCTTTCGAAAGGAACAACACTTTCGCGGATTGTTTTTGCTGTTCTTTTTAAAGGAACAACACCTTTTTGAGTGGATTGTTTTTTTGTTTTAAGCCAGCATTTTGAGAATTTTTTATCACTCTTCTAAAGGAAAATATATCATTTATATACAATCATGCAAATTAAAGCTTACTGTAATCAGCAAATCAAAAGAAATCATCATTTTTCAGGAAATTGTCTAGTAATGATAAGAAAAAAGGGAAAAGGGGCATGATCAATAACATAATTTTGCTACTTTATTACCATTGAATTAATCTGATCGATTATCTTTATCATGACTGGTTCTTTCCCATATGCTATAACTTTCTTTGATTTTTATTTATGGAATAGGAATAAGGGCATATTATTTTCTATTGAGATGTTCAGACTTCTTCCACCATCCCTACTCTTAAGGAGTGTTGAGCCATCCTTTATGAATAACATAGGGGGTCTCATCAAGAGCCAGCCTACCGTGATCATATGGAAGGCAGTGAAGTGGCATTCCCATCATGGCCACCAAACCAGGGAAATGGTCCAATAGACAATTGAAAAAATCAAGAAGTCCTTTGAATAGGAGGTCTCATCACGAGCCGACCTGCCCACCTTTCACTTCTTCCCGGTGAATGGCATTGTGGTTTATCTGGTCACCAAGCCAGCACAATGGCCTCCGTCATGATATTCAAGAAAAAACACTTCCTCAGTATAATTAAAGGACAATGGTTCCGTGGGTAAGAAAGAAACTTTTTCAAGGTTATGGACACCTGTGGGCAACAGAGCTCTGCTGATGGTATTGGAGTCACATTTATACACATCAATAGTTATATTTAACCCTTTTCCTATATCTCTATTTAAATTTCAAATGAACATATGAATCCTTTACCTCTATTTCCGAACCTATTATACATGAAAATCATTACAAATCGATCATATTAGTTCGAAATGGTAAATAATGCAATTTTACATATGTTTATCTTATGCTGTCCCTTCTCCTCATATTCGAATCATTACAAAACGATTTTTTATTCATTACCGATTCATCACACACATTGATTTCAGTAATTGCTATAATTTGATTGAATGTATCATAATTACGCCTACTTTTTACTGCTGTAATACTGTTGTGCCACACTTGCCTCTCTTAATTGACGGTCGAGGATGACCTATCATTCATTCGAGGGGCGCGGATGTCTGCATGCAGATCAAACCCTGAGATTTCTTTACCTGAACTAAATCCCTGCATTTTAGGAAATAACAAACTTTTAATGACATTATTCCAATTCACCGTGTTTTGTTGTTCCATTTTGATTATTGTGTGTTGAGAAAAATTAACAGAGTGCAGAGATGATGGGAGGACGGCCAATTCACAGTGAACCACAAGTGCTAATCGTTTCTGATGTTGCACGAGAAATTTTAGAAAGACTGGGTTGGATTACATATTTCATGAGGATGCAACAACCCCATGAAGCAGTGGCCACCGAATTTTTACTGAACTTGCAGGAAGGATCCTCCATGGTCAGAGGAAGACAGATAGTTTTATCCGACGAAATAATTGTAGAGGTGTCTGGCATCCCAGCGCAAGGGACTATTTGGACTCAGAAAAATATTAGGATTCGAGAAGCCATGAAGATTTTTCAAGATGAAGGATAGATGTTAGTTATCAAAGGCAAAGGAGTTCAACCAGCATCATTAGGAGAACCATGGACATAGTTGGCCAAGATTGTGCAGGCTTATATAACGTGCGACAGAAGAAAAGATGTGGTAAGACCTCACCACCTTAAGCTACTGGTTGTATTAAAATACAAATGCATCATTAATTTGCCTAGATTTTTAAATTATTTGTTACATAATATTTCTCGTGGTATAAGAAAAGCTCAACATGCAGATATGGTGGTTAGCTACCATTGTCTAATTCAATTAATAGTGATTCATAGCCTCGCCCAGCAATATACCAGCTGGGAACAGTTGATATTCTCCATTGACGAAGGGTTAGATTTACCTTCTCCAAAAGGGAAGAGGATGGTCGGCTCAATAGCTGAGCCATCTACTCACAAACAGTCCCTCCAATCAAAACCAAGTAGGAGGATGGTGGAAGGACTTCCGGGCAGCAGCAGCCGACCCCTGGAATTGCACATATCATAGGATGAACAACCTCCACAATTGGAGGGAGTAAGCCCTCGTACTGATGAAGAACAAGAATTGGAAGGAGAAATTTGCTACTCGGACGAAGAAGAAATAAGTCGCCACACCGGTAGTGAAAAACAATCCAGTGCAGAGGAGGGAAATAATGAGGAAGAAGAAATTGAAATAGAAATTCAGTATTCATATGAGGAGGAAGGAATTTATCATACTTTTGAGGAGGATGAAGACAATCATAGCAGTGATAAGGAAGGAACAGAGCCTCTCGAAAATGATATCGTAAGCCCTTTGCAAGAAGACCAATTGGCCCAGATTTTGGCCAATATGAGTGATTATGCACAGCCTCATAGCCCTTTGAACCTTAATATTGATATTAATCAACTACCAGAGTGCTCTGCTAATGATAAATAAATAGCTGGAGAAATTTTGAATGAAACAGCAAACCCTAGCGAAGCTAGGGTTGTTTCTCCTAAGAGGCATGAACAGGAGAAAGAGAACACTGAAGCAATACCTCAACTTGGAAGCCCCCAGGAGATTGCAGCGTTAACTGAGAATATGATCCCCGAAGAATTTAGCCAAGGGCATATGAATGTGGAAGAAAAACCCCAAGAAGAATATCAAGAAGAGAATTTAACTGAAGGCGCGACTGATATAGACCAAAACTCTATTGAGCAAACGGGTTCAGATAAAGGAGCGACTGTTCCATTAAGAAAGAGGAGGAAAACAACTGAGATTGAGAAGCTTCACAGGGAACGAATAAAACTTCATAAACTAGTATAACAGCTTAGGCAAACCATTAGGGTTCTGAGAATGAAACAGATTCCTAAGCGAGCCCCTAAGAGAAGAAGCATTGCTATCAAAAGAATTTAGAAAAAGAGAAAGGTGACTGCTAATAGGAACCCCCAAGTTACAGAAGAAACCATACCTGAGCCTAATTATGAGGATGCGGAGCAGCAAACAACTGTTCCAACACAAGTTGTTCCAGAGGAACCTGTTTCAAGTGAAAATATGCAGTCTAGCAGTTAGCACACTTTTAGTGATCCGACACTGGCTAGACTCCAAGAAGAATTGGCACAGGCCCGAATAGAAAGGAAGAGATTGGAGGAAGACACTGTCCCAAGAAAGAGATATCAGGAATTGCAGAAACAAATGAGAATTATTCATGAAGCAGAAGCTAAAGCTCATGAAAAATTTCGAAAAGCAGAGAAAAAGGTTGATAAGGTAATGAACCAACTAAAACTAGCCTACAATCAAATGGACACTCTCTGCTCCTTGTATACTGATGTCTTAGCCTGTAGATGCCCCGCCAAAAACTATGCTTTGTTTTTACTAGAAAGATATTTACAACTAAAGATCAAGGAAGTTAGGGCAGGGAAATCCATAGAGCTAAAAACTATAGATGACTTTGCATCATGTTTCAAACTTTATGGGATCAAAGTACAACGCCTTTTGTGTGAATTTTACCTGCATAATCTAATACTTTAAAATGACTGTGAATCAAACCCCAGCCATTTTGTTGGAGATGTTCAATTTCATGCATTCATTTCCTTTGCTGTAAATCAATTAAAATGGCTTAAAGCCTATAATGCTTTCCAAAGGCAGGAAAACGAATTAGATTTGTGGGTTAGGAGTGAAACTCAGAACCCATCTCAATTTTGGGATAGGCAGAAAATTTTGATGACAAAGGAAGACATTATCCAAGCATTGGGGCCTATCCACAAATCAATTATTTTGAATGGAACAGATTATTTCTTATCCATTAGAAACCAATCTTATATATCAGCTAAGGTCCGGTGGAGAACCTCCAATCAGAATGTGAAAAATAGGGAACCATTTAATTATAGAAACTTTGGGATAGCTGCACACCGCTGGATTTCCTATAGTCATCTCGTTTTAAAAGAAGGATTATTTAGGTTAGGATGTAGGTTTCGCAGCCGTGTTGCATGGTACCCTGCTTCGGACTACAAAGCTATTTATGAACTCCTTAAAGGACAGACAGAACATGTTTTTGAGGAATTAGCTGCACTACATGGTTTTAGGCCTGTCGATGACAAACCTTATCCAGCTTATTCTTTGACTGCTCTCCATGTGAACTATATTTTTCATGAGGACATGAAAAATATTAAGCAGGGGGGTATGTTGGGCAGTGAAAAAGGTATGAAATTACTATGTATTTTCTCATTCTTTTACCATAGACATACTCCTCTTTGCCTTAGAAAGGTAATTTATTGTAAGAATTATAATAGAATTGGAAAGGTTTATGTTTAGTAAAAAGATATGTCTAAAGGCTACTTTTTGTTGACAAAATAGGAATTCGACGAGGTGAACAGTTGTACCAAAGGCGGGGTTGAAACTAATGTAAATGCTACTCCATCAGCGTTGAACCATATCCAGCCAAAGGCAAGGAGATTCGAACGAATTGCCAAGAAAAGGCAGGGGACAGCTCAGCCTCGGTCAGAGTGAACAAGATGATAACTAAACAAAGAGGAGCGAATCCTTGAATTGTCTGTCAATATTTGATATAAAAACAAATGTCCTTTATTGACAGTCAGTCAGTGAGTTGGTCGAAAGGCTTTACATTTAAACATTTCATCTGTAATATATTGTTTTATTGACTCTCGACTTTGAGAGAACCTCCTTTGTAATGTTGTATGTTGGTTTAATATAAGACACACGTTTCGTTTCATCTTCTAAGTTCTGAATTAGCCCAGCAGTATTTCACTGGCGCTAAGGGCCCAACTTTGGTGGAATCACTTCACTGTTTGTATTTTTAATCCTTGCTTACTATTGTGTGAAGTGTGTTTAATGTTTATTTCATATACATAATTGATTTATCGTTGTTAGATCAAATACAGAGTCATCGCTATTTCATCCTTTACAAGAAGCACATTTTTTGTTCGGTTATCTTGTTATCATTATAAATCTTTGTTGTTTTGTATTTGATTCGAGTTGTTGTTCCATTAATTTATGATTTGTTATAATGGATTGTTGCGTGGTAAGTGGCTGTCGACAGGATTGAAGCGTGGAAATCTAGTTGCTTGATTGCGTTAGAGTTGTAATTGTTGTTCATTTAATATTTTTGTTCCATTTCTATTCATTGTTTATTCATAGCCTTTGATTAGAAAATAGATGAGTTATAGTTACATGTTGCTCTTCCTTTCCAGATTTTGTTCCTTTTAGTTATTTTCATTAGCGCGCAGATTGAGTTTTCTTTTATTTCGATTTCTTTAAAGATCGCCAACTGTAGAGGACACTGGTTATTGCTTCCAAGTCCCCAGATTGGTTATCTTGCATCGATTTCTAAGGGAAGGAGTTATTGCTAATGTATCCCTGATCAATGTTTTGCAAGATTGATGTAGTTTGATTTTCAAAGCATTTCCATTCATGTCACTATAATTATATTTCTTTACAAGCATTTGTTACTTTTACATTTAACATTCTGTACTACATCTTCATAGCATTGCTCTTAGATAATTGCAGCCTCAGACAGAGTACACTCTTGAAATAAAAAGTCGCTCCCGGATTGATGATTAATGTAGGCTAATTAGGTGTTCAAGAGATACCTTTTTACGACCCAAAAAGTGTGTCCATATATAAAGTATCCAAGTATAAAGGAGAGCATAGAGATAATATGTCTAGACCCTTCAGGAAATTTAGCAGTGGAATAAGGAGGGTTTATTTTAGGAATGTCAACATGGGAAGGCATAAAGTTTTGAAATATCATGAACCTCTTAGGGAAGTCTAGGCCTAAGTACAACTGGGTCAAAGATTCTATAGTCAGGGGGACTGATTGAGACTCAAACTATAATTGAAGCATTTGGTTTATTGACTCTACTGTGATGGTGAAAAGGATTTCTCTATCAGCATTGACTATGGCCCTTTGATTTGGCCCATAATATTTTGACATAATCTGATAATATCTTGGCTAGCATGGGTCAATGGAACTATATATTTGGGCAAACGAGTCTCCCAAATAGGTATTTCATTCTTGTCCAAGTACTTTTCATAACACCAATTGTGTATATCCAAGAGGTTGAATTCTACAACAAGATCAACAATTTTGTAGTCAATATTAGTCAAAGGGAGGCTTTCTACAACAACTACAGGTGTTTGGGGGGGATTCATTGTTGCAGCAGATTTGGCAGTGATGACTGGGGTAGGTTTAGGGGCTTTGGATCCTTCAGATTAAGTGTTTTGGATCTAACAGGTTTTCTTGTGCTCTGTTTCTTAGTCATTTTGGATAACTACTGCAAGATTAGACTATTTGCAGGAGTTTTTATATCAAACGGAGAGGAAACCTGAGCATTTTTTAGGTTAAGGATGGATTATTTTAGGATTTTTTGCTCAATTAGGTTTATCTGAAGATGTAAAACTGGCTTAAACAGAAAACAGGGGTTTTCTGAGTGCATTAAATGGAAAAAAGGGATTTTTAGGGTATTTTCAACAATTTTAACCCTTTAGGTTCTCTGAATTTGGTTTTCATGCTTTGGAAACTAGCAATTTGGCTATAGAAAGGCTCACAGTAGAAAATAGAGTTTTCTGGGGAAAATTTTCTAGGGTTTCGCCTCTTTTTAGGTGTTTTTTAGGCAAAATAGTCCAGTAAAATCTCTTAATTACAGACATGGTTTAATTACTTAATGGTTTAGAATTGAATTTACAAGATTCAATTTGTCAAAAAATATCTTAAGATGCAGGTATTAAGCGGTTGAAATGATTTTGAGTGGATCTCCATTGATTTTGAGGTCTTTCACGGCTTTACTGGAGTGGCAAATAACTTTACTGTTCTTCAATGGGGAATTTTGAGTAAATTTGAAGTTTATGTGGATGATCGGAAATTACAGGCTTTAACATAGTCGGGAGTGCTCTTTTAGAGTTTGAAATAGATGAATAAACATTATAATTAACCTTTATCGAAGGTTTTATGCTTTGGTCTATTCATGTTTTCTTGAATTGAATGTAGAACTAATTTATGGTGGGTGGGGGTTACAATTTAAACAGCGAAACCAGTAGTGGTTGTCGTGTCCATTTAAGGTGGTAAGAGGTTTTGATGCAAATGAACGTGATCCAATAGAATATTGACACGTTGTGGGGGGCGGAATGGGTGAAACAACCCATTTCACGTCCATTTTGTATTTGGGTGGACAGTTAGTTTTCTCGGACGATATTGATCTTTCGCTGTCGGATCTGAGGTAAGGGAGTGAAGGGTCATGATTTTTTTGAGAGCTGCAGGCAATCAATGGTGGGATTGAGATAATGTTAAGCAGGTGATTTAAAGTTCAAAACTTTTATACAACGTGACTTTAACCAAGGTTTCGATATGGTGGCGGATATAAGAATGGTTAAAGAAATTTAATGGGGGTTAAATGTATATGTGACATGGTGCTTATATGACAGGTTATCAATATAAAGTATGAGTCTTCATATATTGTGGCAGATATGGATAGGGGCGGGGTTTAATGTTGACTTAAAATAAACCTTACCTTATTTTATTTAAACATTGGATTTCGAAATATGCGGGGAGGAATCACATTGTTTTCATAAGGCAAAGTTTAGCATGATGGCGCTTCCAAGCTTTTTAACAATTATAAAATGATAAAATATCATCCAAAAACTTAGGCTAAAGTGATGATGAGCAGGGTAATGTATTTCATCTCAAAATACATAGGATATGTTTCAAATAAAACTCATTGGCGCAACTTTTATTTTATTTATATAGTATTAAACTTGTTGAATGGTTTAATAACCATATGGGGTAGGATATTTTTTTAAAGGTAGTTTTAGACCAAAGGGCGCTTTATTTGGGTTTTATTTTGACATGTGGATAATAAATTTGGTCCAAAATCTTTGTAATAGTGGGTTTTTAGGAGTATTTAGATATAGGGAATTAGATAAATAGGATGAGGTTTTATTTAAGGATTTAATAAGCTAAGTTAAAAGATAATATGAAAAGGGAAATGGAATGCACACAAAATACACAATATAACTAAGTAAAGTGAATAAGTAAAGAAAAGCTTATCTTTTCATCATTTCATTAATTTACTTAGGATAAAGCATTTTTTAGGGTTTAATTTGTATGTTTCTGAGTGAAGTAAGTTAATTATATGGGGTTTTATGTTTCATTAATTAAGAATGAGTCTTTACTTATGAAAATGAGTTAAAATGTATGAATAAGGGATAAATAATGATAAATGGGGATTTAACATAATATTTTAACATTTTCAACTAACCCGTCATTGAGCCTTAGGTCTGGTCCCAACAAAAGTCAGAGAAATGCTCTGAGCCTATTTGAATGATAGTTTAAAACACTAAATATTTACAGGGAATGGGAAATTAGTGATGTTTTTCCCAGTTACATGATTTTTCCCACTTATTTCTACCTACCCAACATTACTCTAACATTTTTTCTTCCTTTTGACAGGTGAATTTAAGCTTGCAACCTTGAAACATTTATTCTTTTGAAAGCATAAAATATCTAATTATACCTTATTTCATTCGAGGACTCAGATTAAATTGTTTTTCTCCTCATTATTCTCTACCTATCCATTGATTTTCCAGGATTAAACTTTTTGAAAAGTCTTTATTCACTATCTAAAACATGGAAATTGAAAACATGACAAGTCAGGTTTAAACAATTTAACTAATCATGGATTATGGCATTTATTGACACTGTACCATAATCATTTGAAAAAAGTAAAAAGTAGTGGCATTTGGACTTGCACACTTTCATGTCTTATTTTCATCTTTTTCTTTTGGGGTCTATATATTTTTAAGTCCTTTGATCTTTCCTTTAGGAATTTTTACCCTCTTTTCTTGATTTTTTTATTATTTTTTTATTTTTTCAAAATATGGGAAAACAACTTGCAAAAACAGAGGTATGCACATATTTTACAAGACTATCAAAAGTCAAATAAAAATTATGAATCCTATATTTATAGGAACCTAACAACGGCTTCACATGGGGATGGCATTTCCTGGTGAAATGTCAAGAACTCTAAGACTAGTAGCCTTCACTTTTGACCATGATGATTCAGTAATTGTCTTTTGTTTTCTACAATAATTCATATTTATGAAATTTTACCCTAAACAACATAGGGCCTTCTCTCCGGGATTCAAATTTGTGAATAAAATATCCAATCCAATCTAAAACTTCAATGAATATTTATAATGATGTAAAAGTAAATGGGACTAACTATTGGTTAATTCAGAACAATAGTAGTGTTTGAGCATTCTACCATTTACGGGTCCTCCTTGAATATCTTTTCCATCGAAATATTTGATAAAGAAATCATTGTTACCCCTATATCCATAAATTACATAAGATCCTTTCCACAGAAAGTCAAACTTTCCATGCTTGCCTTTGTCTTCACTCCTAGAATCCCATTTTAACACTTGGTATCCAATCTAAAAGTCATATTATTTACTTATTTTATTAAAATGTTTCTTGATTTTATCCTGAATGAATTTTGATTTCTCATAGACTTCTTCCCTTGTTTGTTGTAGATGAATAGTTTGATTAATTATTCTTTGTATATCATAGATTTCCACTTGTGATTCTTGAATAATCTTCATTACTGGAACACCTAAGGATGATGGAAAAACTACATCCATCCCATATACAATCTGGTAAGGGGAAGTTCCAATGGTTTTTTTGGTAGTAAGTCTATATGCCCATAAGTCATAGACTAAATTTTTATTCCAAGTTTTTTTGTTATATTCAAGTAATTTTTTAATGATATTTACAAGACTTTTATTCAAGGATTCAACTAGGCCATTACCCTGAGGGTAATATGTAGTAGATTGAACTAGGGTAATATGATATTTATGACAAAAGGAAATCATCTTTTTAGACTTAAATTCTTCTACATTATGAGTAATTATTTTCTGAGGGCTTCCAAATCTCAACAAAATGTTGATTTCTATGAAATAAATTATGACTGTATTAGTGGCTTGTCTACTAGGAATGGCTTCAATCCACTTTGTAAAGTAATCAGTGGCAGTCAAAATCCACCTATGTTGGCCAGAGGATGGGTGGTGAATTTCTCCCATGAAGTCTAAGCCCCATTGTTGAAATGGTATCTCAGTTGAAATAGGATTTGAGGGTAAAGGTAACAATTT
Organism: Pinus albicaulis; assembly: GCA_034641835.2. NCBI lineage: Eukaryota > Viridiplantae > Streptophyta > Pinopsida > Pinales > Pinaceae > Pinus > Pinus albicaulis. The sequence continues at coordinate 449,395,850 of CM076571.1, read as the reverse complement.
CTTCTTGCCTTCAAAGATTTGACATTTATGACATGAAGTAACAAATTTTTTAACATCAGCAAATAAGGTAGGCCAGTAAAAACCAGCTCTAAGGATCTTATCTCCAGTGCTTTTCCAATATAAATTTCCTCCACAGTCACCTGCATGAAATTATTCAAGTATTTTGTCAGCTTCTGCTTTCAATAAACAATTTAATAATATCCCACTTTGTTCTTTCCAAAAAAGCACATTATCTAAAATACAAAATTTCATTACTTTAAGTTTAAGAAATATAGCTTTAGTCCTAGACAATCCAGGAGGAGCTTGTAAGTTTGTAAGTAAAAATATAATATCTGAGTACCAAGGTGAATCTAGAAAGGCTTCACTAATCATTAGAGTCGCCATCTCTTCCTAGTCATCAACCTGAGCAATAAAATTTATGTGTAATGCGTTGCAGTTAGATTCAGCCATCAATCCGGCTAATACTTGTCCTTTAATGAGTTTGGTTGGTTTAATTTCTATGTGATATTATAGGAAAGTGGCAATCCACTTACCTCTTCTTCCATCAGGGCCATCCTGAGTAAGAATGTCTTTAACTACAGAATTAGGGACATAGACAATTGTGTGGGAGTAAAGAATGTAAACTCTAAAGTCTTTGATAGCCTTAACCAAAGCTAAGGCTTGTTTCTCCATTATATTATATTTCATAGGGGTATCTTTAAGGGTCTTACTGAAAAAATCTATACGTTGTTCAAATCCTTGATCATTCTGCTACAGTAAAACTGCAGCAATGGTATGCTCTGATGCAAAAGAAAAAATTATAAAGTCATTTTTGAAATATGGACTGATTAAGACTAGTGGTTTAGTTAAAGCCTATTTTATGGATTCAAATGATTATTTGGCTTCAATAGTCCATTTTAGAATTGAGTCTTTTTTGAGCATATTGTTCAGTTCTCTAATGATTTCGGCTAAGTTCAAAATAAATTTTCTCAAAAATTTAATCTTACCTAAGAAAGCTTGTAATTCTTTGATATTTCTAGGTGGATGAATGTTCAAAATTGCTTCTATCCTAGCAGGATCAATTCTAATTCCTTATTTTGAAATTATATGTCCTAGTAACTTACATTCCTCTAGTCCAAAGAGAGTTTTCTTGGGATTTAAAGAGATTCCAAATTTCCTACATTTAATAAAGACCTATCTCAAATGATCCAAGTGTTCATTATCTGATTTGGAAAATATGGTAATGTCATCTAGATAAATTACTAAGAAGTCATGAATCTCCTTTGCAAAGGCTATGTCCATAGCTCTCTGAAAGTTTTCTCCTGCATTCATCAGACCAAAGGGCATTTTCACATACATGAAAGTGCCCCAAGGAGTGGTGAAGGTTGTTTTAGCCTGATCTTCCTTTTGCACTAGGATCTGGTTGTGTCCTGAAAAACCATCTAACAAAGAAATCATAGAGGAGCCAACTACCCTTTGTAATATATGATCCATCTTTGGTAAAGGGTAATTATCCTTTAAAGACACTTTGTTAAGTTTCTAAAGTTGACACATAACCTAATGTCTCTAGTTTTCTTTCTTTTTGGAACTAGGTTTGAAGCCCAGTCAAGATATCTAATTGGTGTAATAATCTGAGCATCATACACACGTTTTACTTCCTTTTCTATCAAAGGTAATACAACAAGATTAATTCTGCTTAGTTTTTGTTTGAATGGTTTTTGATCATATTTTATGGGATTTTTTTGTTGGATTATGTTTGTGTCATAAGCTTTGGGATCTTCATAACTCCAAGCAAACACATCTTCATATTCCTTTAAAATATCAATGTATTTTTCCTTTTCTTGTGGAGGTAAAGATTTAGACAGTTTAATCATTATTGGTTTTAATTCTATCCCAATGTTACATTCGTCAATGTTAGACCTAACTGGTTCCATTTTTGGCCTTTTAGGCACATAATTGGAATAAAAAAGGTCTTCCAAAGGAGTTAAACCTTTAGGCAAAAAATTATCTTTTAGATCTAACATGTCTATTTCTTCTTCAACGATTTCCTCAATATCTACCTTCTCTAATTTTTCTATGTCAGATTGAGTAAATAAAGTAGGTTTATCGAACTTATGTACATTTATGTTATCTATTTCACAATAAAAATATGAATCTAGTTTACAGTCTATATTTATTTTACAATTTTGAAATTCTTCCTCATTATTTAAGTAATGGTAAATCTGTTCATCCTGAGAGAAAATCTGCCAGTACCTGAGGTTGTTTGGGATAGTTGTTCTATGTTTAACCTCAGTAGTGTACCTATGAGTTGGTTGGAATGGTAAGTTACATGTACTAGCAAAAGTTGCCAGACAATGTGCTTGAATATTTTGTTTTCTGGGTATAGAAGCAACTTTCATTCCAATAAATCATCACTTAAATCTATCACTGTATCTCTGTATCTCGCTAGTCTAGGATTATAAATAGAATAATCTCCATTTAATTTCTTTATGATTAATTCTGAATTTCCCATTATTAGTATTCTTTTTCCTCTTAATTTTTTGATGATCTGGAGGCCTAGAATGAGTTCCTCAGACTCAGCCATATTGTTGGTGCATTTGAAGTTGAGTCTGAAGACATGTCCTTCTAAGTGATTAATCTCCATGTTTGTAATCCATACTCCTACTCCTAATTTGTTTACAGAGCCATCAAATTCTAAGTGCCAAACGGATTCATGAGAGATGTTGTCGATGTTTGGTGTTGGCTTTTTATCAATAATTTTAGTTTGGATTTCATTATTATCAGAGTTACACAAAATAAAAGAGTCAAGGTCAATTGGTGTAGAATAAATAGGATAGTTTATGGATCTTTCAATACTACTAACCATGAACTTCATTAATGTTTCCCTGTAAAGTTTTTTAGGTTGACCAAACACTAATATGGTAGCATAACTCATGTCCAACTGTAGAGATCCCTACAACTTTTCTCCCCATGAACGAGAAAGAAGAATACCATATTTTGGTGGGATATCAACTACTACAATGTCCATTAATATACTTTTACCAGGGTACTGACTTAAAGTAACACATAAGTCTTTGATTAATCCTAAGCATTTAACTTTGCTGGAATCAAATGAAAACAAATCTTTGTAAGGCCTCGTTATTTCTAGATTAAGAGTTTCCATTATGGCTTTGGGCATTAGATTATGGGAAGCTCCTAAATCTAACATAGTGTTATGTAGAATTAGATCATGAATGGTAATACTGGTATAAAAAGGAGGGACTAATCCATCTGAATCCTTTCCATTCACATCAGGGAAAAAAATCAACTCGGGTTGATCATCATTCAAATTAATTGCATCTTCACCATCATTCAAATTCAGTGTTTCAGTTATGGTTGATTTATATAAGTCATTTTTTACCAAATTTGTTAAAGGAATAGGTATTTTTAACTTAGCAATTTCAGTCTAAATATTAAATGAGGGTTGAGATTTACTAATTTGAAGTAATTCATCTTCATTACCTGTAGTGTGAGTTGGTTTTTCTTGATTTTCTACAGTTGTATTTCTATCTTCAATTGTTTTGATATTCTCTATCCGAGTTTCCTGAGTTTTGCTGCTTTTAAATTTCTTTTCAGGGAAAATTTGTGTTGCAGCAGAATTTTTATCAAACTTAGAATTATCAATAGGTATTCTTGAATTATTAGTTTTTGGATCTACTGATCTAGGATCACCAGAAGGCTTTTTAAGATAAGAATTTGCTGATTTTACTGAATTAGAAGCTTTAGTAGTATTATCTTTCTATACATCTTTGGAAGATTGAGCTACTTCATCAACAATATCAACAATTTCAGACTTGTTGATTTTTTAGGACTGGAATTATTGGAATTTTTCTTATTTTCCCTTAGGAGGATTTGCAAAACTTTTGTTTTCGGTGCTTCTACATTTTTCATGTTTTGATTTTGGGAATTGTTTTTAGCAGAAGACTCATTATTTTTCTTATGTCTAAGGTTATACTAACTGTGTATTTCATTTATGGAAAAGTCATAACCCTGTTTGTAGTCAAAGGATTCACTGGATTCTAATTTGAGTTGTTGAAGTTCAAATAGTTCCTGATCTTCCCGAGTTAGGAAAATTCTATTGTTTTCATCTATTCCCATTAGATGATTGATGTCATCCTCATCTTCATCATTATTCTGAGAACTTTTAGCATAGTTCTCCTGAAATGGGGACCTAATGTTTTGGTCTGGAGCTCTTTCTTTAGCTTTTCCACAATTATTGTTTTTTCTAAAATTGGGATTTGTGATATGAGGTTGATGATCTCATTGAGGTTTTCTTTCTATATTATCTAATATATCTACCACCCTTTCTAAAGTTTTAGAAATTAAATCTATTTTACCATCTGAGTTTGAACTTTCTTCTTTAATTATAACTCTTCTTTCATTTCTAAGTCTAGCTTTCCTGGCTAAAATATTGATTTCTACACTGAAAACATCTAATTGCATATGTTCTAAGGTTTGGGCATCTCTTTCTCTTAATTGATAGGCCATATCTGCATCAAATCCATTAGGGAATTTAAGCATAACAGAGTAAGGTGTAGGTTTAATATTTACAGGTATTGTATTGTAGACACTATTGTACCTAGTGCAGTAATCTTGGATAGACTTAGTAGGAGATCTTTTCATGGCATCAAACTCAGAAAAAATTTGAAGGGGGTTATTTTTCTTTTCCCATTTATTTAAAAATGTTCTATGAGATACAGCTAAATCAGCTAGACTACCATGAGCTAAATTTTTGAACCATTTTTGAACTTCTCTTGTCAAACTCTGGGCAAATAACCTCATTTGGACATATGACTCATCAATTTCATAAATTTCCCAGAAATCTATCATTTTAGTTACATGTTGTTGAGTAGTATATTGTGAAATGCCATCAAACAGTGGTACATTTTTTTGATAATCTTGAGGCATGTCATGGAGGTTTTGGGGTAAGAAAAGGGGAGCATACCTAGCAGCCATGGCTCGAAGCTTTGCTGAGCTGGGAGGTATAATAGGTACAGTCCTGGATATGGCAGCTGATGAACTGAAGACTATAGTTGAAGAGTTGGGAAATGAAGTTGGTATGTAAATGGAATTGCTGGGAAATAAATATGTGGTGCTTATAAAATTTGAATGTAAAGTAGTGGATGCAGTGGACGAAGCGGATGAAGGAAATAATATCCTAAGCTGCAAAGACAATCTAGGAATGAAATGATTTGTAGATGAACTTGGAGTAGTATCTATAAATGAAGTAATAACATATAAAGATGAATCTCCTGCTGTTATTATTGTTGTATGCAATTGAGAAACTGGAGGTTTTATGTAAGACAACAAATGAGCTAATTCAATAGCTTCATTAATATCTTTAATCAATGAAACATTAATCTTTTCAACTGTATTTTGATATTCAGATTTACTTGATTTTTTTCCTACCGAAATATTTTCCTGTTTTTCATTGAGAAATAAAATAAAAACAGGATCTATAACAGTATTTTTCAAATCAATTTCAGATTTAGTTTTAAACAATGAATATTGAAACTTCAGATCAAAATCAATATCATTTAGACATACAAACCCTTTGGGTAAAGAATTGCCTTTTCTTAATGGTACTTCAGTTTCTAAATTGACAGTTTGTTTTTTCATTTTACCAATCTGATCTGGGTTATCTACTATAACTACAGGTTTACGATCCAGGTTAAACCTGGTATAGTAGGTTTTCCTAGAAGCTAGAATGACTGCTTTTATACCCGAAACCTATAAAGGTAATATTAAAGTAAAAAGTATAATTTAAAGATTTTCCTTGAGGACTAAATTTAAGACTGGAAATTGGTTAGTCCCCAGTATGGTCGCCAGTATGTTATCACTCTAGTAATTTCTTAAGTTTTGAGATTTTGAGTTTTTAGCCAAAGAACACTAGAGGTAGCCACAAAACTACTTCAAACTCTAGGATATAGCCTTCCTAAGGTTCTGAGAGGGATCTCTCTTTAAGATTTATCTTTGTTTTGATTTATAATATTAATCTAGTTATGAAAGTACAATTTGGTTTTGGTTTAAAGGGTTTGGTGGGGAAAAATCACTTGGAGGTAAGATAGAGAGAAATCTATTTTTCCACTGGGCTATGGAGTCTAAATCAAGCTAGCAGCACTAGAAATGAAGGCTGAAAGGTACAAATATATTTAGGGCAAGATATATAACCCTCAAAGATTTGGGAAAGTGATTTTTTGTGAGGTGGTATGATCGGGATAAAGGGCACTTAAGGTTCCTTTGATCCAGAGAATGGAAGTAGAAGCCAAAGGTCAAATGGGAGTGAGAGAAATTAAGAATTCTCAACACCAGAAATCAAAATAAAACATTAAAATGTCAACTAGTTAAAGACAGGGAGCACTTTACTAATCATGTAGTAATACTTATAGTTACACATTTAGATAGAATAAACATATAACGAATTGCATGAAACAAAAAAAATGAAATAATGACAAGAAGGGAGTACTTCACTCATCAACTTATCACAATGATCCTGAATTATGATGCCAATCAGCTTGTCCATTCTGCTACTTTGAATTCAAACACACAATGCCTCCAATGTTTAGCAAAAATATCTATAGTAAGTTCAACAATTTTATTCCACACTGAATACTTCTAATGTTGAAGTATTTATACAAATTGTAATTACAAATATCCTAGGAGAATTCTGGGAATATCTTTAGGAAAAGGGAAATATCATTACAAAATAAAAGGGACAGCTACTTAACAAACAACAAGTTGTGCTCTTTTATCCAAACCAAATAGAACTGCTTTATCTAATAAGGAGCTTTTAATTGTCAAGGTGTCATGCTTGCTAGCTGCTAGAAAATATCTAGCTTCTCACTTGCCTTCGTTGATACTCTTTCATCTGATACTCTTTACTCGATGACCTTTAACTTTGATACTCTTTCACCTGATTAGCTTAATTGATTTACTGTTGTAAATTGTCTTTTAACATTAAAATCAGAAAACTATATTTTTATTTTAATTGTTCATTTGACTGTGTTACCTCTTATCTTTACATCAAATCAGTAAAAATTTTCCATTCTTCTTCCTTGGGAATTTTGACATTCCTTAACTTCTTGAAATTCTCATCAGCCTCTGTATATCTAGAAAAATTGATCCTGATGACAAAGAGATGTTTAATCTCATGCTGCAAAAAGAAGAGATCTTCAAAATACTGAAGGAGGACTTTCCTCATGGGAGTGCCTTGTGCTAGTGGCTTGTTATCTTGTTCTTTAGCAAATTATCTGATATTTTTATCATAATCCTTCTAGGGAATAAGTTTTTCATTAAAAACATGGATGTCTTGTAGGCCCCTTTGTCTTAAGTTTGTGTATTTTACCATAAATTTTGTTATGGCAATTTTCATTATTTCACATTTTTCTTCAAGATTATTCATCAAGTTCTTCTTAGTTACAACATTTTTTATCTGTAACATTCTTTGTGTCCTATTTGAGACTTTCAATTCTTCAAGTTCCTCCCTGTTCTTGCTTTTCAAGAATGTGATGAGTTTTAAAGCCTGAGTAGGCTAATCATTCAACTCATCTTTTGTCCTTTGTATCTTTGTCTGTGCTGCCAACAACAAATCTCTCTGCTCATACATAACTTGAATTGAAGGCCATTGACTGTGAATGGCTTCATTAATGTTATTCCAGAGATTATTTTTTACATATGATATCTTCACAGTGAAAGTTAGCTCTTTTTGAAAATTCTTGATCTGTTCTCCCAATATTATTGCTTTCTATTCATGGGTTTTAGCATTTATCAGAGTCAGCTTATTTGTAGCTTCAATATTTTCAATCATCTTTTTAAAGGCTATTGATTTCATTTGTTTTTAAAGAAATTTCTTCCATAGCTTTAACAATCTGGCTTGCTTCATCTGTTTGCTAGACATTTGTAGTAGAAGAGTCTGTAGCTGAAGTAGTGGTGGAAGTCATTGGCACTGCAATTGTTAGTGAGCCCTTTGGTGTTAATTTCTCTCCTAAAGTAGAGGACACTACTGTAGTTATTATTAGAATAACTGTAGAAATTATAGGAGTCTCATGTTATTTTACAGTCTCTTTTTCTTTGACAAGGTGGTCCATTTGGGTCTTCATCTCTTTGATTTGAGCAGTCAGTTTAAGAATGAGCTTCATCATTTCTTCTCTCTCACTATGATATTGAAGGATTTCCTTGGTTTTTGGATGCTCACTTTGAGGAAGCTTGAGTTGTTTCCTCAAAGATGCTATGTCATCATTCTTTTTCTTTATCAATAGTTATGTTGCTTGAATGTTTGAGGGATCATATCCCACCTGTAAAACTAATTCCCCTAAGGCTTTAATCTTTACATCCTTTTCATATAAAGATGTTGTGTATATCTTCATCTGATCCTCCATATTAATGATGGTGTTCTGTAGCTTATTTTCACTCATTTCCTTGGTTTCTAGTGTAGAATAAAGCATCTCTGAGCTTTGTCTGTGAAATTCAATTTGATCTAGCTCATGGACAGTTTCTGCATCAATCTCAAGGTCCACCTTCTTATAATCTACTGCTATTTTGGGCATTGAGGTAGTAGGTTGTAGGAATGACATGATGATTTTGTTGGTAGAATTATAAAAGGATGATAATAGCCTATTCTGATTTCCAGGCTTTTGTTTGAGGAATTGAGAATATATCTCATTCTTTATCTCCTCATTCTTCTTCTTAATCTGCTTGTATTTCGCCTTGATGTCCAAGACCTTTTCTTCAGCTGATTGTGAGGAAGCGGCCTCTATGTTATGCTGCTTCTTAATCATCTGTGTATCATTCTGATTGGTTGTTGATTCCTTTTCTATTTCCATAAGGGTTTCATTGATTATAGTTGTGGCTATATCATCATTGGTTACTGGAGCATCTGTCTCATCAACATCAATTGTTACTTTTTCCATGTCAACTGAAGTGAGTTTAAGCCTCTTGTTATAGACTATTTTGAATTTGGTTTTAGTTGTTACCTTTGCTGTATAACCTCCTTTTTCCCTTCTTCTCTTTGTTGATGTCTCTGGCTGTTTTAAAAAATATAGAGCTTGTACTGTGTCCATTTTACCTGTTGTCTCTGTATTACTTGTTGTATCTCTGAGTGTATTTTCCAGCCATTCAACTTGGTTGGAAAATTTCTCAACCTTAGGTTTAAGCTCATGTATGAAGAGTGTTCATTTTCATTTTACCCTTAGAGTACTCAAGACCCCTTGAGGATTATAGTTCCATGGAATTTTTTTTTGAAATTTAAACTCTGTTAATCTCTTTGTGATTTCTTTTTCTGCATCTCTGTGGTTTATGATAAAGGGACCAACCTAGTTCTTTAACTTAAATTGAGTCTTTTTTTTGTAGCCACGAAGTTAATAGAATCAAAATTGAGAATTTGTCTCAAATACTCCATTGAAAAAATTCTCATGCTCATATATCTAGGCAACTTATAAGGTAATAGGTTGGATCCAAAAATTCTTAACTTGGTATGCTTCTCATAGAGATACCAATCTCCCATTTTACTCTATTATGAAAGTTGTAGGATTCTATTCATTTCCTCATTGATTCTGGGCTTCTCTTCTTTATTCAGAATGTTCATTGCTGGATGTAGAAAAAGGTCTGAAAATTTTGTGTAGGTGAAATTACTGCCCTCTTTCCTGAGCAAGGATGTCATAATGATAATGGATAGATGCTTACCCTTCAAGTCCATATTTTGTAATGCAATAATAAATTTATCAGCTTGAAAGAATAAGAATAAGTGAAACAGATAGGATGAGTATCTAAAAACTCCTTCAGTGGGTAATTTTATCAGCTGATGATGGATATTGTTGGCTATGAAACCAGAAAAGTCAAAGACGACTAATGGTGGTTGGCCTGGAGACAAGGTAGACAGGAAACCTAGAATGAACTCATTAGTGTGCCCATTTGTAAAGTATCTAAGTATAAAGGAGAGCATAGAGATAATATGTCTAGACCCTTCAAGAAATTTAGCAGTGGAATAAGGAGGGTTTATTTTAGGAATGTCAACATGGGAAGGCATAAAGTTTTGAATTATCATGAACCTGTTAGGGAAGTCTAGGCCTAAGTAAAGTTAGGTCAAAGCTTCTATAGATAGGGGGACTGATTTAGGCTCAAACTGTAATTGAAGCATTTGGCTTATTGACTCTGCTCTGATGGTGAAAAGGATTTCTCTATCAGCATTGACTATGGCCCTTTGATCTGGTTCATAAATTTTTTGACATAATCTGATAAGATCTTGGCCAGGGTGGGTCAATGGAACTATATATTTGGGCAGATGAGTCTCCTAAATAGGTATTTCATCCTTGTCCAAGTAATTTTCATAACACCAATTGTATATATCCAAGAGATTTAATTCTATAATAGGATCAACAATTTTGTTGTCAACGTCAGTCAAAGGGAGGCTTTCTACAACAACTACAGGTGGTTGGAGGGGATTCACTATTGGAGCAGATTTGGCAGTGATGACTGGGGTAGGTTTAGGGACTTTGGATCCTTTAGATTTAAGTGTTTTGGATCTAACGGGTTTTCTTGTGCTCTATTTCTTAGTCATTTTCGATAACTACTACAAGATTATACTGTTTGTAGGAGTTTTTATATCAAACATAGACGAAATTTGAGTAGTTTTTAGGCTAAGGATGGATTCTTTTAGGCTTTTTTGCTCAATTAGGTTTATCTGAAGATGTAAAACTGGCTTAAACAGAAAGCAGGGGTTTTCTGAGTGGATTAAATGGAAAAAAGGGATTTTTAGGGTATTTTAAACAGTTTTAACACTTTAGTTGCTTTGAATTTGGTTTTCATGCTTCAGAAACTGTGAATTTGGCTACAGAATGGCTCACAGTAGAAAATAGGGTTTTCTGGGAAAAATTGGCCAGGGTTTGGCCTCTTTTTAGGTGTTTTTTAGGTAAATTTTTCTAGTTAAATCTCTTAATTACAGACCTCGTTTAATTACTAAATGTTTTAGAATTGAATTTGCAGGCTTGAATTTGTTGAAAAATACCTTAAGATGCAGGTATTCGATGGTTGAAATTATTTTGAGAGGATCTCGGTTGATTTTGAGGTCTTTTACAGCTTTACTAGAGCGGAAAATAGCTTTACTAGTCTTTAATGGGGAATTTCTGGACAATTTGGAGTTTCTGTGGATAATCGGCAATTACAGGCCTTAACACAGTTGGGAGAGCTATTTCAAAGTTTGGAACAGATGAATAAATGCTATAATTAACCTTTATCGAAGGTTTCATACTTTGGTTTATGTTGAACTCTTAGTTAAACTGAGAGGGGGGGGGGTGAATCAATTTAACACATTCATGGACTTTTAAAACTTTTTCATTAACACTTGTTTACACCTTCATTTCATGTTCAACTTAACATGTTAGTAATCTTAGAATCTGAGCAGCAAGCATTACTATAATGTAACAACAGACTTAATATGAGAGCAGAAAGTATTAAGCAGATGATATAAACTAGATCAACACATAAATATCATGCACAGAGACACCAGATATAAGTGGAAACCCATAAAGGGAGAAAACCACATCTTATTATTGTTGTTATGCAAAGGAAAGCTCCAACTCCCTCTCATCACTAATTTTCTATAGGCACCAACCTATAGGAGGCTCCAACCTCAATTTTACAAGCTACAACTTGCAAGGAAGCTCCAACTCCCATCAATTTTCTGCAGGCACCAACCTCAGTCGGCTACAACGAACATTTTATCAAGCTACAACTTGATGTCGAAGCACCAACTCCCATCTATTTTCTGCAGGCACCAACCTACAGGAGGCTCCAACCTCAGTCAGCTACAACTGACATTTATCAAGCTACAACTTGATAGGGAAGCTCCAACTTCCTTACTCTTTCAAGAGAAAAACACTTGTTGATTTACCTTGGATATGAGCTCTGTTCTGTACCTTCTCTTCTGCTATTCATCAGTCCTCATATCAGCCCTACATCATCTCTGCTCAGCCCCTCCTTCTCTTCTCAGCTCCTCCTTCTTCTTGTCTTTTCTCCTCAATTCTTTATACTCTGCATTCTCTATATTCACACTCTCTAACCTCTTGCAGCTTTCTTATTTTCTTCAACTCTCTTCAATTCTGCTGCACACTCTCTTCTTCTCTCACTCTATTTTTCGTCACTTTCTCCCCTTGGATATTATCCTATTTTATAAAAACTAGCTTCATGGTTGTTTGTATTCTACTGGGAATTCGAAATGGACAGCCATGTCTCTTTTCCTTCTGCCTCCTCATCTCTTTTATCCGCTCATTCAGAAAATATAACTGTAGGTACCAATTTAACATTTCAGTGCGATATTTCTTTTTCCTTTGGATAGTTTCCTTTGCATCACAAACAATATAAAACAAAATCATTTACATTCAATTACTATGAAAACTCCAGCTCACTCATTCAGCCTCTTGGCTTGCTGCGCATTTGTCTTTTCTTTGACTGTGTCTTTGTCCCTTTCGGCTCAGTTTGTTTCCTTATTCACTGTCACAGGATAACGACCATCTGTCATACATATGTAATTGTGCTTTTTATATCAAGCTAATTGATTCTCAGCACAATAATAAAAAAACGTTTTGATATGTGCACTACCGTGGTGTAACTACTATGTATCTGTAACAATGCCTTTTATATATAACACAACTTCAGCTCTCGACATAATATTAAAAGCCTGTTTAACATATAAAATGCCCTTTCGGGCCCACCATCCCAACTTTGTTTTGTGCTCTGATGCGATGAGTCTCCTCCAATGATTTCCGATTGCGATTACACCCTTTGCGATTGTTCTGATGCGATTAATCGTGATTGCAAACTTCATTGGTATGTTCCACTGCTCAGCCTTCGTGCCGATGCGATGGCCCCACACTGCATATATATATATATATATATATATAGATATATATATATGTTCTCCAACAGAATGTAAAGACCCATGAATTCACTTTAGCGAATGCCCAGCACGCACCTCATTTTCTATAAGTTTCGACTTTAGCACAATATATAAATATATCACCATGTATGCATATTCCCCGAGTCAAGTGTTATAGACATTAATATTAGGGGTCGATTCCATTTAATCAATAGAATATCATATATCCGGGCCCACTTGCCATGCTTTCCGATGCTATACATTACTCCTCGACTTCTTCCGATTGCGATTGATCGCAATCGCAATTTCCATTTGAATGTATCAACATTCCAATGCTCCGATTCCGATGATTCATTGTTTACCGGAACTCAAACTTACATGAATCATAGTTTATAAGCCCATCGGGTCCAGGACTTCATCACAATCGCAATCTTGGCTTGTTTCGATGTGATGGATTACTGTTCACTCAATTGTTCCGATGCGATGAATCGCAATTGAATTCTTTCGATTGCGATTACATCCTTTGCGATGGTTGCGATGCGATTAATCTCAATTGTAGCTTTCAATATTATGCTTCGATGTTCTTCCATTACTTCGATGCGATTGATACCTTTGCGATCGATCCAATGCGATTAATCGCAATCGCATCCTTCAGCAGTGCGGTGCGATGAACAAAGGGTCCCACTCAAATCAAATCTCTAGAACTCAAACATATATGAATCATAGTTTATAAGCCCATCGGGTCCGATTCTTCAATCACATTCGCAATCTTTTGATAACAATTTCCACTGCCAAATTTTCTCCAAAGCGATTGGGTGATGGTCCCACCTTATGGTACTTTGGTTCTTTGTTTAAAAGGCGCTATACTTATATAAAGCGGTGCATATATATATGCTTCCTCTTTGGCCTTTAGTGTAACCTCTGGTTGGGTAATGATTCTCGGAATAAGGTTTATATATATACTTTGCTGCTTGGGTTAAGATTCCCGGAATATTATGTATCCTCCCGCCTGGGTTACAATTCTGAGAATGAGGTTTATATATATACTTTGCCGCCTGGGTTAAGATTCCCGGAATTGTGTTTATGTATCCTCCAGCTGGGGTAATGATTTTCAGAATTTTATGTAGGGGTTCACACTACATATAATGCTCTCCGTCAATATTATATTAAGTCTTTGGATCAGACTTAAGCCCAACACTAATATATGTAGTAAAATAACCTTTGTTAATATTGTGGCTTTATCTCTGTTCCACTGATTCCTGGTTCCGCCCTCATTATATACAAACAATTTCTGCCTCTACCTCTACTGCTCGACCATTTCATCTCTGCCTCTCCCTTCACTGTGCCTCTGCCTCTACTGCTCAACCTCTGCCTGTCTCTGCCTCTACTTCTCAACCTCTGCCTTCGCTATGCAATTCCTCAACATAGTTTAATTAACAAACACCACTTCCAATGTTTCTTTATATGATTCTACTTACCCCTGACTGTTCGACATTACAATTAACGCACAACATATTCAATCTTGTTCGACATTTGCTTCCTTTGTTCACTTCTATGCTGCCTATGCCTCCTCTCTGTTTCCTCTCCTACTTGTCTTATGCTCTCTATGCTGCCTCTGTTCCTTCTATGCTGCCTCTGCCTCCTCTCTGCTTCCTCTACTACTTTTCTTATGCTCTCTCTATTGGCTCTACTACTTCTTTGACTGATGCTACTCCTTACTTCTCTTTTTTCTTCCTCTGCTCCTTGGCTGATGTTTCAGGTGCTCCTCCTTTGTCATCTCCTTTTCCATCAATGAAAACATTTCCAACAGTCTCCCCCTTTGGCATTGATGGCAACACATCCACTGATAATCCAATGCTTCCTCCAAGTCTTCCTCCACCTAGATTCTTTTAGAAGACCCTGTCATCTATTACTTGCTTTTCCTCCCCCTTTGACATCAATGGCAAAGGGTTGCACATTTCTCACTGTTGATTCTGTCTTTGCATTTCCTCTCTCTGATTTGTGTTTATACCACCTTCTTCTGACTTTGTACCCTACTGCTCCAGACTGGTGTACAAGACTTGTTGAGAGAATACTTTGAGGATTATTGAACTTGAATATACACTGTAAATTGATACAATTCAAACGCATAGACTTATTTCACTTGTATAGAGCTAAAAGTAAAGATAATGACACTTCATAGAACATATTGTACCAACTTTATCTAATTAGAGATGTATGATTGGATCAAAAACTAAAATACTGAGAAGGCTTCAAATATAATTCTATCTCTGTCTGATATAGTGAGCTAATGTATTTCTTTTGAGCAAGATTGTAGATGGAATATGTCTTCTCCTGCAATACTCATCTGCAGTACCACACCTGTTCAATTATGATAATGATGCCAATATATATTTTATTGCTGTGGTACACCTTTCCTGCCTATTGGTGATGATATGAGCTAGGATGTTGATATTATCCTTAATAGTTGAAGGTTCTTGTGACAGATGTGATCAATGAATTAACCAGAATTTGATCTAAGAGCTCAAATGCCTTTACTACTTGCATAATTTACTTTCAAAACAAAACCTTCAGGTAGGATGCATTCAATGTATTTTTCAATCTCACTTATCAACTATGCAATTCATTTATGACATAAGGAGGAATGTATGTTTATAATCAATCTCTCATTTGAAGGTGAATTACCAGCAAATCCTTTGTGCTGAAGTAGGATTTA